>JASEVX010000004.1:4775381-4844571 GCA_031761405.1 Serripes groenlandicus
TACTATAATGCACGTACATTGTGATATAATACACGTACAACATACTCATATTATGATATAATACACGTACAACATACTATAATGCACGTACATTGTGATATAATACACGTACAACATACTATAATGCACGTACATTATGATATAATACACGTACAACATACTGTAATGCACGTTCATTATGATATAATACACGTACAACATACTATAATGCACGTACATTATGATATAATACACGTCCAACATACTATAAAGCACGTACATCGTTATTCAATTCACGTACATTATGATATAATACACGTACAACATACTTATATTATGATATAATACACGTCCAACATACTATAATGCACGTACATTGTGATATAATACACGTACAACATACTATAATGCACGTACATTATGATATAATACACGTACAACATACTATAATGCACGTACATTGTGATATAATACACGTCCAACATACTATAATGCACGTACATTGTGATATAATACACGTCCAACATACTATAATGCACGTACAGTGTGATATAATACACGTACAACATACTATAATGCACGTACATTATGATATAATACACGGCCAACATACTGTAATGCACGTTCATTATGATATAAAACACGTACAACATATTATAATGCACGTACATTATGATATAATACACGTCCAACATACTATAAAGCACGAAAATTGTTATTCAATTCACGTACATTATGATATAATACACGTACAACATACTAACATTATGATATAATACACGTACAACATACTATAATGCACGTACATTGTGATATAATACACGTACAACATACTTATATTATGATATAATACACGTACAACATACTGTAATGCACGTACATTATGATATAATACACGTACAACATACTGTAATGCACGTTCATTATGATATAATACACGTACAACATACTATAATGCACGTACATTATGATATAATACACGTCCAACATACTATAAAGCAAGTACATCGTTATTCAATTCACGTACATTATGATATAATACACGTACAACATACTTATATTATGATATAATACACGTCCAACATACAATAATGCACGTACATTGTGATATAATACACGTACAACATACTATAATGCACGTACATTATGATATAATACACGTACAACATACTGTAATGCACGTTCATTATGATATAATACACGTACAACATACTATAGTGCACGTACATTATGATATAATACACGTACAACATACTGTAATGCACGTTTATTATGAGATAATACACGTACAACATACTATAATGTACGTTATTATAAAATAATACACGTACAACATACTATAATGCACGTACATTGTGATATAATACACGTACAACATACTATAATGCCCATACATTATGATATAATACACGTACAACATACTGTAATGCACGTTCATTATGATATAATACACGTACAACATACTATAAGGCACGTATATTATGATATAATACACGTACAACATACTATAATGCACGTACATCATTATTTGATTCACGTACATTATGATATAATACACGTACAACATACTATAATTCACGTACATTATGATATAATACACGTACAACATACTATAATGCACGTACATTATGATATAATACACGTACAGCATACTATAATGCACGTACATTATGATATAATACACGTACAACATACTATAATGCACGTACATTATGATATTATACTCTTACAATATAATATAATCAACGTACATCATGATAAATTAGTCGGACTTTATGATATAATACACGTACATGATAATAAAATATAGAAACGTCATAATGAAATTCGCGTATATCATAATGTAGAACACGTACATCAAAACATATGATATAATACACGTACAACATACTGTAATGCACGTACATTATGATATAATACACGTACAACATACTGTAATGCACGTACATTATGATATAATACACGTACAACATACTGTAATGCACGTTCATTATGATATAATACACGTACAACATACTATAATGCACGTTCATTATGATATAATACACGTACAACATACTATAATGCACTTACATTATGATATAATACACGTACAACATACTGTAATGGACGTTTATTATGAGATAATACACGTACAACATACTATAATGCACGTTCATTATGAGATAAAACACGTACAACATACTATAATGTACGTACATTATGATATAATACACGTCCAACATACTATAATGCACTTACATTGTGATATAATACACGTCCAACATACTATAATGCACGTACATTGTGATATAATACACGAACAACATACTATAATGCACGTACATTGTGATATAATACACGTCCAACATACTATAATGCACGTACATTGTGATAAAATACACGTACAACATACTATAATGGACGTACATTATGATATAATACACGTACAACATTCTGTAATGCACGTTTATTACGAGATAATACACGTACAACATACTATAATGCACGTTCATTATGAGATAATACACGTCCAACATACTATAATGCACGTACATTGTGCTATAATACACGTACAACACACTATAATGCACGTACATTATGATATAATACACGTACAACATACTGTAATATACGTTCATTATGATATAATACACGTACAACATACACTAATGCACGTTTATTATGAGATAATATACGTACAACATACTATAATGCACGTTCATTATGAGATAATATACGTACAACATACTATAATGCACGTACATTATGATATAATACACGTACAACATAATATAATGCACGTTCATTATTATATAATACACGTACAACATACTATAATGCACGTAACTTATGATGTAATACACGTACAACATACTGTAATGCACGGTCATTATGAGATAATACACGTACAACATACTGTAATTCATGTACATTATGAGATAATACACGTACAGCATACTGTAATGCACGTTCATTACGAGATAATACACGTACAACATACTGTAATGCACGTTCATTATGATATAATACACGTACAACATACTATAATGCACGTTCATTATGAGATAATACACGTACAACATACTATAATTCACGTACATTATGATATAATACACGTACAACATACTATAATGCACGTTCATTATTATATAATACACGTACAACATACTGTACTGCACGTTTATTATGAGATAATACACGTACAACATACTATAATGCACGTACATTATGTGTAATACACGTACAACATTCTATAATGCACGTACATTATGATATAATACACGTACAACATAATAATTATAATCAACCTACATCATAATAGATTAGTCGGACATTATGATATAATACACGTACATGATAATACAATATAGAAACATCATAATGCAATTCGCGTATATCATAATATAGTACACGTACATCAAAATATAATTCGGGTTAATCATAATGAAAAACACGTACATCATAATTAAAAACATCTACAAAATAATAAAATGCATTTACATCTTGATAAAATACAAGTAAATGTAAAATACACGTACATCATTTAACAATGCTTGTAAATATAAAATACAAGTAATCATACTAATAGTGCGTGTACATCCTAATAAGATACACGTTCGTTATAGCAAAATACATGTACATCATATACAAACAAATGTGCAGTGTCGATATTGATTTCTGCGATATTATAAAGTTTGATATTATAATCAGATCTTTTTAACGTGCCGCTAAGGACGGAATTATGTTCATAAAGTAACGATACAAAGCATCCCATCCAACCTATGATGAGTTGAAATAAAAAAAACATCTAACAATATTTAGATCGTTTGTCGACGATAATTATGAAGTGAACAAACAACAATCTGGTATATGTATAGCGCTGACAGTGTGTGAATACATACGTATTTTCTGACGTAATAATTTGACGTGTAGATAAATAATATTGCTCGATTATAGATTCGCTGCACATTTGACTAGGCTTTATAGTTGTTTTGATTGTCGTTGACGATCTACATAAGGGTATCTCAATTACCAATGACCAAAACATTTTAGAGGTTTTAATAACTGCTAGGATGAAAAAGAAAGTATTGTTTTAAAGGAAGGTATTCTGATTATTTTTGTCAATCTCCGATGTGAAGGTTTCAACGCAAAAATTGAGGATGTGTGTTAGCTTTACTGAGCATACTGTGAGCTCAAAAGGGGCATCTAAATCGTAACAAAGAAAACAAAATCCAGACGTAAATATCAGATTAAGATGATAAAAGAGTTCTTAATGAAAGCCACTGTTAGAAATATATATCGTTACACATCATTTTGACGGCGATTTAATTTCGAGTCGAAACCAAAAGGGAAACAAAAATGGCGGTTCGTAAATTTATATTTTCAACGACCCTAGCAACCATCGAAAAGGACAATAATTGCGCGATAAATCGTAAATGTTGATTTATCAAAACAATTTAAACCAATTGTTAATATTCTAAATGCTCGAAACAACAAATTTTAAATAGCCAATATCTATAAAAAAAAATATAGGTTACTGCATGATTATGGGAAACTATTGTGTTCGGACTCGTTCTTTCAGCGGAGATCTAGACCTCGCCAGCTCGGGCAACTCGTCCAACACAATATATTCACGTACAGATGCAATAACATTTAATACAAGTACATCAAAATAAAATGCACGCACATCATTATGTTTCGTGTATAAATAGTCAGACTCTAAAACGTTGCAGTTTTCCTAATCATTTAAATTGGAGCTTCAATTTTCCAGTAGTTACAGCCAAAGTCTGGAGAAATATGTAATATACAAGATTCAACCAAAAACCTGACCAGCATAATAGTTATGCATCACCTGTTATCGCATTTGTCAAAAACATCGTTGAAATATAAGAATCTGTTCATAATTATGAGTTCCTAATACTTACGGTCAAGGAACCGGTCATTATGATACACCAAAATACCCTCAACATGACGGACGATTTTCTTCCGGTCATCAGCTCGATGTCTTTAGCAAAACGATCAGCACCTATGATTGAAAAAGACGGTATCGGTATTGTTTACCATGACTTCGAAGTCTTTGTTTTTAAATCAATCAGGAAACAAACGCATGATTCATATACTATAAAAAATCCTCCTTTTATATAAACCATAACGAGAGGCTATTTATAGTAACACGTCCTTGATTGGGTTTTCCAAAATTAACATACTATTTATACTATCATAGTATATGAAGCATATGGAGTTACTGTTTAAAGTTACACGCTCTTGTGTTGGTTTATCCAAATGTTCTAAAATCTCAAACCATCATTACATTGTATGTTATATCAATATTATCAATTGACCAGGGCTAATAGGAACGTCGCTAATATCAATATACAGTCCTCTAGGATCACTAACTATAGGACATTTGCGAAAAGTGTAGAAACAGATAAACCTGCGCATCTGCGCATGTTGATCAGGTTCTACACTTTTCGCTAATATATTATATATACGGTGTCGAGAAACTTCTGACAAACATTTATATTTGGATTATATAGCATGGATCCGCTACTTGTGTCTGTATACTTGTAAAGACATTAACAATGGTAGCAATTGCTGCCCTCCTTGGATCTCAGTGTTACGGGGTTAGCATTACGACTGACATGCTGATGTCAGGTTAAAGGGGACCAGTGGTACTATTAACTAACCCAGGAAACGCCGTTACATAACTGAAAAAGTGTTGAAAGCGGCGTAAAACACCAAACAATCGTTATCTACCTTGTCATGAATTCAATAATGTTTTTTTTTTTATACTGAAACACTGCTTAATATACCAGATAACAGATTAATTGTCGAGTCGCGATAGCTAATTCAACAACGACTGGTGCTGTCGACTGGTGCTGTCTGGAGTTCGATTCCACACTCGGTCATTCATTCTTACCGATGATTGACAAGGCATTGTGACTTGCGTCAATCGTCTTCCACAAATGGTTTAAATGGTGGACGCTAACTTGTTCACTGGAAGAACGTTTTGTGGAATAATGGAGCGAGAAAGCAAGGAAAACCCAAAACATTATTATGTGAACTGGCCGCCGTGATATATCTAAAGTACTGTAATCGGCGTTAAAACATACACCGCAAATGAAATAGTATTTACCGTAGATCCAGCCCACCATGATACCCTCCAGGGCCGAGCCAAGCAGTAATGCAAACGCTGATATGTACCAGTCGGACAGTTGAAATAAGTAGATCCCTCCCTATATGAAAGTATCAAATAACAATAATTGTAAAAGAGCGTTCCATGAAACACATTTTTATGTGGGAAAATGGTATATGAATCAAAACAATGATAATTAGAGCTGTCTATGACCAAAATACTTCGCTGTACGTATATTGTTTCTGACGACACCACATAAAAAGGTCATATATATTTGAACTTATACATTTAAATATTGGCAAGGCTTACAATGTATTTATAAGAAAGATTGTGTTATAGTTTGTTATCAGGTTTGGTATTGAACCACGAAGGGCGTGGACAATTGATATCGGTCTCTCGAGATGTCAAATTTTCCACGACCAGAGAAGACAATACAAACCTAAAAATCATTTACCTTTTTTTTAACTTTAAGACAGAATAAAGAAATAAATTGCATTTTTTTATATTTCAAATAAAGAAATAACATAATTTACACACAATATATAATTGTTATGATTGACGTGTGAACCACGCCCATCTACCACATTTTGATTGACGTAAAAGTATATTTCAATAACGTCACAAAATATGTCAGTGACGTACCGTTAATACAATCGGTAATACGGAATTTTGAAACGCGCATGACTGCAGGTATATACAAAATGAATATATTCAGTAATGCCTCAATTATATCTATTCGCGAGACGCTACCTCATCTAACAAGTGTGACATGTAAAGGCCCTGGTGTGACCGGGTAATTGCAGAGGCTCAGCTTAATATGCACTGTTTTCGGATACATCGAGAATCCCCCCTCCCTGTATGCAATCGCAGTCTTGCCCAGCATCTCACTGTTCCCATTGATGTTATATGATTCAATATGGAAGTGTTACTCTATTGGATGTATTCCTTTATGTTTCGTCGGGTACTATTCTTAACTGTCAACATGAAATGAATACATTCGGAATAGACTCTAACCTACTCCCTATGTAATAACGAAAACGATTATCAGTAATAAACCATTGTTATTTCGTAATAAACCATTGTTATTTCGTAATAAACCATTGTTATTTCGTAATAAACCATTGTTACTTCGTAATAGTCCATTGACAATTATGTACTAATTATACGTACATGTGTGCTTAAAGGTAGACTCAGGATAAACAAGAGTCCAGCAGTTCCTGCCGCCACTGCGAGTTTATAACGATTTAGCTGTTTGGGAAACAAGTCAATAATGGTACCGGTTACTGTTTCAAACATCCAAAACTGAAAACAAATAAAGTGACTGAGCCCTTGCCCACATACAAACCAAATATGCAGTAGACGATTTAGAAAAGATTTAGAAAACATGTAGTTAAAACTATGAAAACTCTTTCTAAATAAAAGAACAATTATTGAATAAAGTTGATAACATGGCGGCGAAATGAGAAATGCTCATTATGAGCAATTTTCAACTTTGTCACAATGTTTTCAAAAGTCGTCTGTTGCAAAGGCGTCAGAAAGCGTCTGTATGTAGGAAAAAGTTAAACATTTCCCTGATACAGACTATATTTGACGTCACCACAGCAGATGCCAAGTGAATCACACTGGCACTAGAATCTAAAATATAGTATTATCAAAGAAAACATAAGAAATCCGATCTTTTAAATTTATATTTTCTATCTAATTTCTATGTCTTGTTAGCAAACATTTCATAATTTAATCTTAAAGGCACAATTAAATGAAATAAAAACAAACAAACAAACAACATAGGTTTCCGGTTCTAGTAACAGCGGTGGATCAGTCCTTATGAGAACGGCGAACTATTTCTCAAAAAAGCGAAACAAAGATTTTCCTTCTTCAAACTCTTAAACCACATCGGTCTTCATCAGACGACTTTTGAAGGTTTTTATTGGGAAACTGTGTCCGTAGATATATCCTTATCCAAAAAGATTATATAAATGAAAGTATAATTAGCAATTCCTCCTTTTGTAACAATGTTTTCAAAAGAAGTCTCATGTAGAGATGTGAGACAGCGTTTGTATTCGGGAAAGAGGGGTAAGAAACGTTAGCTGCAAGAATATAATACGGTGTACTTTGAGCTCAATTTAGTATAAAACGTACGGATGAATGGCACATCAAAATGTATTGTGTTCACTTACCGCACTGTCGAAGACGACGGTAATGAGTGTCAGAAAAAACAGTACAGCCCAAAATTGAGGATGTGGAAGACGCTCAGTGCTTCTGGATAGGCTACAAATGCTAATCCGGGACCTAGAATCATAAAGTTGAAACGGACATATCGAAAGCAGATTCACCCTGCTGCAGATTACACCAAAGCGTTCCCAAAGACCACCCTGATGTGTCCCTCGCGAAAGTTGGGTACTTCATGAGAAAATGGCTAGACAAAAATAAATGTACACGTGGATAACTTGTTATATACGCATGCTAAAATGATAGTTTAAGTACAATGCAGATCACAAGCTATCTACGTACCAAGTCTGAGGTTCATATATTTAAAAAGAATTGAGAAAAAATGCTGAACCAAAACTATGAATAAGGGGGATTACTCCAATTATAATCCGGCTTGATTTATGTTTCTTGTAATATTTTATTCTCCTGAACACAAGGAAATTATATGTGTGACTCATTTAAAGTGAATCTGCCAGGCGGAAATACAGTTAGTGACAATCTAATGAAAAGAAAGACGGACAGACGATAGAGAAGTGTCAGCCCGCCTTACAGGCAGTCGACGCACAGATGAGCCATACAAGACAATAATAGGCTTTGTGCGTATGCTAACATTTGAGTATTTGCTGTCCGCATAGATGTTAAACAGCCCTTACATATTTGTGTATGATTGAACTGAAGATACGAAGAAGAGTTCACTGAAAATTGGCAGTTGGCATCAACTATCAGTTAACCCTACATGCGTGAAATTTGAGGGCGTATAAATAGCGAACAAGAGTTGCTGCAAGATGCAGCAATTGACGCGGGAATCAGCATTTTATGGCTTAAGAAATACTGGTTGATTCGAAAAACACGGAACCCGCTTTAAAATATATGATATAAATATATGATAACAATAGTTTTATAGTAAAATACCTATTCCCAACGTGTTGACCTCGATCTCCAATAATTATTGTAAACATTTGTCTGCGCATGTGCGTCCTTTTTTCCCCCTTAATATATTCTTAAAATCGCAAAATTTAACGCAATAACTTCGCATTTATGAAAATATTCCCATTTTCCTAATGTAACAGGAACGGGGTATAGGTATATGTATAAATATCACTTATACAGCCTTGCTGTGGAAGCCGGCGTTTATAGCAGCGTTGGGTGTTATTAAAAAACTATGGTTTCAATTTACATTTTAATTATAAAAAAACTACTCGCATATAAATATACTGGTTCACTTATCTTAATATTCTATTGCAAACTCGAACGAGAACCAGTCTAGTGACGAACTGCTACGGAAATATCCGAGAGCTGGCGATAAAATACGGCGCATGCGCGATCAAGTCGATTAACTCGGTGCATGCGCAAGCCCATTGCACCAGTGATAGTTTTTTCACAACCAATTTATGCACTGGTGCTGATGCAACCGCGCAATAATTATTGTTGAGCTTTGACTACAAAGGAGAATGCGATTTATTCTAAAGCCCTTTACACTTTCCAGATGTATACCTATTGTGTTGGAACTATGGATTGTCAAACAAACTGCATGCTGCAATCTAAAATGAATTTGCTGTTCTCTAATAACTCTTACCTGAGGCTTTTGCTACCTCCTCAATCGTAGATCCAGATTCTTTCGCCATAAACCCTAAACATGAGAAGACAACAAGTCCAGCATAAAAGGCCGTGAATCCATCAGACACCACACAAATGGTTGTCTCGCTACAAGAGATGCAATTATATGAACCGAATTATAAGAAAACCAACAGTGTGGACTCCGCGTAAATTATCGACCCGGATGAGCTTAAGCCTGACGCTCAGGCTAACCCGGACACACACTTTTCGCATCCTGTAAATTTTCTTCTCAGGAATCATTACTCTATACGTCTATTCCCCTGAGACGGAATGAAAGTTCAACTAGTGTTAAAAACATTATGGCAAATAAAGAAAATGCTCATGATGAGAATTTTTCCTTTTGTCACAATTTTTTTAAAATTCGTCTGCTGTAAATGCGTCAGAATGCGTCTACAAGTGGAACATGGTTAACTATCGAACGTTTGATACGGAAAATCACCCGAATGGCCGAAAGCTCATAACAAACGAATGCGTCAGCGCGAATTTGTTATTGAGGCAGAAAGAAATCCAATGATAGATGTCTGACGCGCCAAAATGTATACACAGCGCTAGATGATAACTAAGGAGGTCAGTTGCAATATGCCATGCTCTACTGACATAGAAAACTCCTTATTACATCTCAGCTGTACTTAATTGACAGCCCAAATAACCCTTTCCCGCATTCAACGCATCTGCAGCAGATGACTTGTAAAACATCTAGGAAGTATAATGAAAATCTCTTTAAATCAAAGTACAATAATATAGAATTGAGTTGAAAAATTGCTCATGAAGAGCATTTTCTTCTTTTGCAACGATGTTTTCAAAAGTCGTCTCAGTGCTGCAGAGGCGTCGGAAAGATACTGTATGTGGGAAAGGGTTTATATACAGCGAGATTCTCAAAAGCAATTGTGATGACAGGATTCCTGAGAACTTAGCATGATAAAGGTAAATCTTCCTCTAGGAGCTGAAATCTGGGGTGTTTCCAGATTATCCTACTCTGAAATCGAGTGCTTGGCGTGAAACAGTTGTAACTAAATACCTATTTTGAAAACCCTGGTTTAGGGGCAATGTTGACCCTTTTGTAAACAATGCAAACTTAGGTGTCATTGCTCAGAACGAGCAATGGCACCTAAATTCCCATTGTTTACCATGAAAAATGATTTAATACTTATAAAGACTTAATGGCGAGGTGATTAACCTTGGTAAAAAAATACGAATTTTAGTTACAACCGTTTCACGTCAAGCCCTCGAAATGTGCTATGGTCGAATCAACCTATTAAATTACAGCTTCTAACTAGTACTCTAGCCGAGCCCTGGTAGCTCATTCGATAGCGAAGCGGGCTATCAATCAAGGGGGTGTGAGTTCGAACCCTAGCTCGGCCAACATTCTTTCCGACGTTTGACAAAGGACGCTGAAACACGCGTCATTCGGGCTTACGGTATAATGGGCTAACAGTTTAATTGGAAAATCAGCTAGTTTCCTTGAAAGCATGTTGTGTAGAGATTTGTATGAGAAAGCCAGAAAAAACGTTAAAACGACCCCTTGTCAATCAGTCAATTGACTAGTACTCGCCAAGCGTTATGGTAAATGCGAAGTAAAAACGCCCCTGTTTTTGTCAGAATTTAAAAAAAATGAGCCTATATGCAGACAGTGAAGATACTGATATGCACATGCTAGCCACAGTAACCCCTCCCCATTTCGTCCTACCTCGGCCCTTATCTGTTTAGTCATCTAGGTATTTATCTTATAATGCGTACATTCTTAGACATTCATCTGTATGAACACGAAAGATACAAGTCACACATGCTGCAAATGTTCTAGCAAATTACTACTACATTTCAAGGTTATTTATAACAACGGTGTGGTTTCCCGTAGACTGGTATCAGTCCCTAATGTTAAAGAAGTATTAGATCAGCATTGAATTACTTTAATCTTACTGAACACATGTAATAGTTAAATCATTTAAGAGAGATGTCTTGATGTGTGTACATTTTATACAACGTTAATGCTGCATCAATGAAATGTTTAAATAAATGAATTGATTCCCGTCTACAGTGTCCAATCATACAGCATTTGTGTGCAGTGCAGTTCCACATCAGCCAGGGCATCCGCACAGTCTGATATTGCTCTACACTGTTCGCTGTACAAGCATACAAGGTTTCGAGAAGGTTTCAGCTTTTTCATTCTCTTTGAATAATCCTTGTATGAGTGTGTTCTATTTGGGTTTACGCCTTTTTCAACATTTTTTGTTCGTTATACAACGGCGACAGTTCAGGTATCAATGAAATCTGGGTTAAACAAAACCAGTTACCGGCTATGAAATGTACCTTATCCAAGGGACCTCCACGATGACCGCCGCATACCCGACTCGAAACAATTATATTAGTAATGTTCTTAACCCTTTCCCACATATAGACGCTTTCTGACGCTTCTGCAGCAGACGACTTTTGAACACATTGTGAGTAATTTCTCCTTTTTCCACAATGTTTAAAACTTTTTTTTCAGTAATTATACCATCATTTATAGAGATACTTTGTGTTTTTGTCAAAATATTTTCAAAGTCGTCTGCTGCAGATGTGTTGTATGTGGTAAGGGTGTTAGAAGGACAATATAAAGGTCAGTTAGTTTAACACTAGTTGTTTTACACTTCTAAGTTCCTTTGTCGAAAGTTACTTCTATGACTAAAGTACATGTAAACGGACAGAGGAGGCTCTAGTGAGACAGGGCAGATACACAGATTCGTTAGACGGTGCTCAATTATATTGTGTTGTTTGAAAACCAAAAAATCGCGAGACAGTCCCTTTAAAGTATGGGAGATGTGAACTCTCATTAAAGGGGAAGGGCAACGAATGTTTGACAATGGTGTGGTTTATAACAATATATGGGCATCGTATGTATCTTTTTAATATGGTGAATTTTGTTATTGATTGTTTGGTGTTTAACGCCGCTTTCAACACTATAGCATGGCGTTTCCTGGGTAATATAACAGTAATACTGGTTCATTTATTCTGACACCAGCCAGACAGTCGTAATGCTAAACCCCACAACCATGAGCGCCAAGGAAGGCAGCCATTACTATCATTTTTTAAGTCTTCGATATGACCCGGCCTGGATCGAACCCGCGAACACCCGAGGTGGACACTATATCACTACACCACTGAGGCGTATCTAGTCCTCTGAGAAAGGGTATGAATGCTTGGCGATGATGTCGTTTATAGCAATATATCATATTTATATGTACTGTTTTGATATGGTGACAATGAAGCTTGTATATGAGTAGTTGGGTTTTGTGTGTGGATTTTTCTAAACATTAAGAATTACACGTTTTGTGCAATTTCTTCTTTTGTCACTATGTTTTCAAAAAGCCGCCTGCTGCAGAGGCGTCAGAAAGCGTCTATATGAGGGAAAGGGTTAACACAACATTCGTCAGCAGTCGCTTCGTCTTTGGTTCGTGCCATTTTGGCAGACTTTATGCATAGAAATACATCGTTAGCCCATGATAACAATACAATTTTCAAATCTGATGTCAATAGCCTATATGCTATATCAACTATTAGCATATTTCAGAAACCAAATTTGCAATTAGATATACCTATGTTGCATTTATACGTAGGACAACTTTAAAGGGCGCAGATACAATCATCATTTCAGGGTACTAAGGTCAAAATCCCACAGGTTTGTGACTATAAAGTTAAACTAATTATTGAAATTAACCATCTTCCAAAAGCTTAACAAATATATGGCATATCTCTATAATTCAAATAATTGTATGTATTGTATACATATCACAGAAGGAGGAAAAGAAGAAGAATATTTTATTAGAATTAAATTTTCAAAGTTTCTTGTCAATATAATACAATACTTCTAGCAAGTACATATCACAACATCGTGGCATTAGAAGAATTTCATCATTGTATTTTTATACACTGAAATAAATAGAGGTGGAAAAGAAAATACACACAATATATGAGCCGTTCCACGAGAAAACCAACATTATGGCCTCTGCGGTATGCCTCGATCCAGATCAGTATACGCAGTCCGCGCAGGCTAATCCGGGCCGATACACTCCGTCTCTGGGGTTGGGGTATATAGTAATGATTACCGAAATGGACATTCCACAGGAGGCGAAAAGTGTCTCTGTCCGAGTAAGCCTGCGCGGCATTCTTAGGCTGATCCGGATCGATACTTTACGCAGAGTCCACAATCTTGGTTTTCTCGTAATTCGGCTCATATAAACAAAGAATAAATAAAGCCATACCTTTCGTTTCAATTATACGTTTTCTTAGCATGGATGCAAAACAATATATTCGCCCAAATCTACTCAACATTCAGAAAAAGTATTGAAGCAAGGGCTGGAAAAGAAAGTTCTTTTATATACCTAAAAGGGGAGTAACATTATCACAGTTTGTCTCTTTATGTTTATGTAACAAACGTCTTTAACCCTTTCAATCCTGAATTCTTAAAATGAATTTTCCAGCTTTGCATAGCCAATGCTAGAATATCAAGATAAACATGTTGAGCGGAGCAGTCACAAGTATCGAACCTGGTCGCACTGCGCGGTTGTGCCAGCCGGTCTGGCTCTAAAGTAGCAGCAAATGCTTCACAAATGCGGTTCCAACAGTCAAAGGGTTAAACAACAGCTGCGAACAATATAAATCAAGATCAGAATGAGCATTCGTGTAGTCTATGTTTGGTTAACTTTGCTCCCTGCTCATTCATTAACCATTTTGACGCATTATCAGCAGAGGACTTTTGAAAACGGTAATTTCTCCTTTTGCCACAATGATTTCAACTTTATTTTAGTATTTAGACTACTTACATTTCTAAAGATTTTCCATATGTAGTAATGAAAGTGTTAATATTAAGTAAATTGTACTAAATAGTATAAACAAGGAAATGTTAGAAATATTGGAAACAGAAACATGTTGTAGGCAATAAGTAGGTTACTGGTTAAATAACATTGTTCTATCTCCGTGTGTGGCCGTTACTCCTATACCAAATGCTACACCTTGCCGATAGTTTGTCACACACCGTGATAACACCAGGAGGGTTTCTGAGTGTGTTTCCGGAAAAGACTTTTGGTTTAAGGCTTTTTTGTTTAGACTTATTTATTGTACATCGATTGCGAAACAAACTTTCAGCTTATATAAATCACCCTAGATGTCTCAACCAGTACTCGGGATCTTTGATACGAGAAGCCGACGCTCTACCACGGCACCACTATCGTCCACTAAGTTTTAGTTTTTTCGGTAAACAGCAATCAGCTCACAGCTTTTTTGAAACTATCTCCTTAAACATATTAACTTATGTTATGCCAATTCATCAGCTTGGAGACTGACGGCACTTTTAGCTTGTAAACATTTACACACTACAGTTGCCCCGGAATGCTTAAATGAATCCTTTGTCGTTATATCAATCGAAAACAGTCATATTAGATTGCACGAATCCTTTATGGCCGTGTGGTTCATGTCGGGGAATTACGACCAGGCGTCCAGGCTTCGATCCCCTCTTACAGCGGTCATGATGGAGTACCCATTAGACAAGGCTCATTTCCCAGCCATGGTGGTGTACCCTTGGTCAAGGGTCATTGCGTGTACCGATTAGTTACCCAGGAATCAAGAAATAAGGGTTCTCTCGTTGTGATATAACTGAACTACTGTTGAAAACGGAATAATCCATTAACCCTTTCCCTCATATAAACGCTTTTTGACGCCTCTGCAGCAGACGGCTTCTTGAAAACATAGTGACAAAAGAAGAAATTGCTCAAAACGAGCAATTTCTCCTTTTGCCACAATGTTTTCCACTTTTAGTCATAGGCTATCCATTCAATTATAGAGATTTTCCATAATTTGACAAAATATGTTCAAAGTCGGCTGCTGCAGCATTGTCTTATGAGGGAAAGGTTTAATAAAGAGAACAGAGCAAATGACCCCTCGTGAAGGAATTGTCTGCTCGAACCAGAGCTCGGCCAATTTTTTTTCCGACATTTGACAAAAGTCAATGCGACAAGCTTTTACGAATAAGTAAGAGCATGGCTTATCTCGAGAGACACAAAGCTCATTTAAACAATTCAGATTTCAACCAGTAAATAATGTATGACCTATGCTGGGCATGTGCAGTTCTTCAGTGTTCTTCAGTATAATTGATTATGACACGTTTACAGCATTCATGAGATTATAATTAGGACGAGACATTGTTTATTACTTAGCCGTTAACCTTCTTTAGTTCTCTATTGAAACCTATAATGCTGTAAACAAGTAGTAGACTGCACTAATTTACGGGCTGATTTATCTTAGTCTACGTTGTTTGGAAATAAGTATAAACTCGTGCGTTAAGACAAACGTAAGTGCTGTTTGAAGTTGCGTTAACACATGATAAAGTGTTGACAATATAAACTCATGTTAGACATTGTTCGTAAATGTTGTTTAAAGTCGTGCATTACGACAAACGTAAATGTTGTTCAAAGTCGTGCATTACTACAAACGTAAATGCTGTTTAAAGTCGTGCATTACGACAAACGTAAATGGTGTTTAAAGTCGTGCATTACGACAAACGTAAATGTTGTTCAAAGTCGTGCATTACTACAAACGTAAATGCTGTTTAAAGTCGTGCATTACGACAAACGTAAATGTTGTTTAAAGTCGTGCATTACGACAAACGTAAATGTTGTTTAAAGTCGTGCTTTACGACAAACGTAAATGCTGTTTAAAGTCGTGCATTACGACAAACGTAAATGTTGTTTAAAGTCGTGCATTACGACAAACGTAAATGCTGTTTAAAGTCGTGCATTACGACAAACGTAAATGCTGTTTAAAGTCGTGCATTACGACAAACGTAAATGTTGTTTAAAGTCGTGCATTACGACAAACGTAAATGCTGTTTAAAGTCGTGCATTACGACAAACGTAAATGCTGTTTAAAGTCGTGCAAAACGACAAACGTAAATGCTGTTTAAAGTCGTGCATTACGACAAACGTAAATGTTGTTTAAAGTCGTGCATTACGACAAATGTAAATGTTGTTTAAAAGTCGTGCATTACGACAAACGTAAATGTTGTTTAAAGTCGTGCATTACGACAAACGTAAATGTTGTTTAAAGTCACGTGCATTACTACAAACGTAAATGCAGTTTAAAGTCGTGCATTACTACAAACGTAAATGTTGTTTAAAGTCGTGCATTACGACAAACGTAAATGTTGTTTAAAGTCACGTGCATTACGACAAACGTAAATGCTGTTTAAAGTCGTGCATTACGACAAACGTAAATGTTGTTTAAAGTCGTGCAAAACGACAAACGTAAATGCTGTTTAAAGTCGTGCATTACGACAAACGCAAATGTTGTTTAAAGTCGTGCATTACGACAAACGTAAATGTTGTTTAAAAGTCGTGCATTACGACAAACGTAAATGTTGTTTAAAGTCGTGCATTACGACAAACGTAAATGTTGTTTAAAGTCGTGCATTACTACAAACGTAGATGCTGTTTAAAGTCGTGCATTACGACAAACGTAAATGTTGATAAAAGTTGTGCATTACGACAAACGTAAATGTTGTTTAAAGTCGTGCATTACGACAAACGTAAATGCTGTTTAAAGTCGTGCATTACGACAAACGTAAATGTTGTTTAAAGTCGTGCATTACGACAAACGTAAATGCTGTTTAAAGTCGTGCATTACGACAAACGTAAATGTTGTTTAAAGTCGAGTGTAAAACATTGTTTCTTATCTCTTTATAAAGACAGATGCTGCATGACTCAAACGACGATCTGTTTCCGCGAACATTTATTCTAGATAATGTAAACACGTGTTATTATAATAACCCTTATCAGCGCTTGTATGTCAAAGGTCAGATCAACTTCGACCTGTTAAATTCGTTTATTGAAATAGTACTTTAGATAGAGAAACACATGTACATGTCCTTTACACAGTCGAACCTGTTCAAAAGACCACCTTGGAATAACAATTCCCTATATATAACGACCACAGTTCTTGTTTCCCCTATATTCATTTTCTGCATAAAGGACACTGCAATTAAAGACCACCTGTGATCACAGACCAGATTGTTCACTTCCCATGGGTGGGCTTTAAACACAGGATGACTACTTAAACATCAGTTACTGCCAGTTCACACACATACCTGTGTAATGAAGATTTATATTGGAACTGAGTGGGGTATAACGCAGTTTTCAACAGTAGTATAGTTATATGAAGGTTACCAGAACAACTAATCATGTGTGACCTAGCTTTCTCACACAAATCAGTACTTATAATGCAACGCACGGCCTTCAAGCAAATATTTCTTTCCCAGTTGTGGAAAAGATACTACATATGTGAGTATTGTCGATCAATGAGTAAGTCTGGATTCGAACCACGACAGCTGGATCGACAGTCATGATTGTTATTGATACAGCTGTCGTTTCAAAATTTCAAAATATATGGGCCACTCCATGAGAAAACCGGTGATATTGACAGTATTTTCGATTTTGGGATTTTTACATGTTATTATAGTCCAACCTGTCTAGTTTTTTTTTATATATATCTGGACTTCGTATGACAAATATTGACGCGGTTATGGACGTCAATAATACACGTGTGTTACTAATTGCTGAAATGCCTTCGACGTCATTTTCATGATTTATGTTCGACGCTCAAACGATTTCGTTATTTACAGCAAAGTTATTCTTAATTTTATCAAAATGGTTTGAGTACATTTTAAGTCATTCAGCGTATAACTTCACCTGTAAAACAGTACTACATCGAATGGTGGTGCAATTTAATGGCCCTGTGACACTATTGCGTATGAGAGAAACGTATTAGGTGTGTATGAAAATTCATAAATTTATTTTCTTACGCACAAAAAGCCCTTGAAATTGAGAATTGTTTGTATACTTACCGTATTGAACCTATGCATAGCGTATCGCCAGCGTATGTAAAGCGTATTACCACCGTAGTCTGCAAATGGGTAGCGAATGGGTAGCGTATGAACTGCGCATGTCCAGCGTACCGCTATCACGTGACAAAATGCCCATATAAGTCCAAGAAGAACTGTAGAATATCTAAAAATGGTATCCTCTAAATACACTTTATCAAAACGCTGGCAATACGCTTTGTATACGCCAAGCATACGCTAGTTGTACGTCATGTATACGTTACTCAATCGTCAGGCATACGCCAAGATGTCTATATATCTATATACATTGAAGGTACGTCAGACATACGTTAGAAGTATGTAACGCGTGCGCCATCAATACGCTAGCTGTACGGTACACATTAGTGCCAGAATATGTCAGCGTACTCGACCTATGAGTAACTTACCTCTAGCGTAACTCTAACGTTTTCAGCCTTGCGTCTGCTTTGCGTATAAACCAAACGTCCGAATACACACAACTTTCTTAGGCATCCTTAAAAAATATATACTGCCTCGCCGTATGCTAGCGTATGCTAGCGTATGCCAGCGAATGCGACCGTTCTTGAAACGTATACAACCTTTGTCTAACGTACGCCTAGCGTATGTCAGCGTATACCAGCGTATGCGTGGTATTTTTCATACGCTGGCATACGCTAGTACGATACGCATTAGTGTGACAGCGCCATAAAGCACAAAACAAGATGTTATGGTCGTGCTGAAAAACAAGTACATGTATGACATTGTGTTGGAGTCTTATTTCCTGTTCTACACGAACAATAATTCTACGCAACCACATGATTATTTGAATAATGCCGCCGGGTGCATCGATTGCTTACAAACTTAGGAACAAATCCGGAAAATATATTCAATCTAGATCTACTATATTGAAGGAAATGAATTGCATGTATTTAGATTCGGCTTTTCTTATAGTAATCGTTTAGCGAGGTCTTATTTCAAATTTACCCAATTTCCTTAAACCTGTGTGGTTTGAGATTATAGCGACCTCATAAAGAGATCTGAAATCAGTATCCGAGTTACTGTCGGTGCAATATCAATTCTCAATTGACAATAGTCAAACCCACTCTTTAGTACTCTTGGTTGTTTGGATAGTACTATGAACGCTCCGGTCTATCTGTGTTGTACGTATAACTAAAGTATTGAATGACTTTTAACAAATAACAACAACAAACTTGCATCACAATCGAAGTATGCCTTGCTATATAAGTAAATTTAATTTAACAAATGATGATGTTTGTTATCATGTTCTCTTATTTAAATTCAGATAAGCAACATTCTGCTTAAATTTGTTATAATCAAACAACACCTTGTTCATCAGTGGGGGAAGACTTGGTAGTTGAGATAAATAGATAACAACATGTTCAGGTGTGTTTTTGTCAAATAATCAGTCACGACAGCTGGGATAAATAGATAGTAAAATGTTCAGGTGTGTTTTTGTCAAATAAATTATTCATATCTGCAATATTTTGCATTCATGACAGCTGGGATGAATAGATAACGTCACGCGTCGATGCGCCATGCAATACCAAACCGGCCTACAGAGGTTTTCAATCAATACCGATTTCATTTATATTTCATACTTAAGTTGGCTTTAAACATTTCTTGCAAACTTACTCTCAGGAAGAATGTAAAACTGCATGGACACGGGCGATCCTGACCAGACTGAACAAATGCATAAGCTTATCAGGATTCATTAGTCACATAGTCATGAAGATGATAATACCATATGTATATAATATAGCATAACTCTACATTAATGTCCTATGGCATATACCATGTAACATCTTGATTTGGATGCAGAATAAATAACAACTACCAGGCAGATCTTTCATTATGTTGGCAGCATGTAAATAGTGTACACCACCGCTGCATGGCGGCATTACATTGTATTGCAAAATAAAAAATACCCTTTACATTTACAGACAGGTAGTTGCCTAGAATGAAGAATGGGTTTAATATTGCTAGTACAATTATCCTAAATGAATCACAGGATACAACTGGTCAAGATCCTTTCATCAAACTGCGTTTTCCCAAAGGTTTAAAAAAAATCTAGAATCATTGTTGCTTCAGGTATATTACAACATAAACAGTGATTCCCGGTTTCTTCTTGTCATCTTATACAAACCATTTTGATATAAGATTCATTTCTCCATGAACTAAATCCATGTCAAAATCTAGATAGCCACTAAATTAGCAGTATCACTGGTTATACTATCACTTTATGGTTTTGCACCTGACTGATGCATGTATTATCATCCTCTGAGGATGAAACACGCATATTTAACAGATTATACATATTATTATATATCTTCTATCATAAATGCAGATTGATGTAGTACATGTAGAATGAAACAAACATATTTCCAGGTCAGACTCCTGCAAGTGCAACACCCGTTGAGAAATTATTTCATGATCAATTTTTCTTCCAAATCACGTTAGCAATATAGTACTAACATCACTGTTTAACTGGAGTCGATATGTACATAATATAATGATGCTGTTTTCTACTGTCTATGATGTTTTCGACAAGTGTAGATTAAGATCTACCCGCACATACATCACACATAAGCCAGATGTACATTGTATACTGTTTGTCCGATATAAAAGTATAACAAAGGGTTCTACCTATACACCTAAATGCGAATTAAATTGTATGAATTTGCATGCTGATCTGTTTCTGTAACGCTCGGAAATGCATAAAGGTTTGTTTTCGTTAAGCAACGCTCAGTTATACATGTATTATTGAATAATAATGACACAAAACAATATGTTTTGTATCCGCAATTTCAACCGAATCACACGGTTTTATTTCATAGACTTTTGTTTTTCTATGACTATAAGTTCAACACCTTATTGAGGGCTATATATTATTCAATTTACTCTTCGCAGATGATGCAGATAAACTTTTTCATACGGTCTTGTTAACATCATAGGAGCGTTAAAATATATTCAGTATGTATTTAAATTGAAAGTTGATGGAAATGAATAGGTATACACAAAAATTTCACATAATCAAAACCCCGTAAAAAAGAACGAAAATGCGTATGTGTCAATGGTAAAAACCATTTCAAGTCAACCTCAGAAATATATTTTCAATTCTTAAACATAAATAAATCATTAAAAGGGGAATTTTCACAAATCACGAAAAAAACAAAATAGTTGAAATGTTTAATAATCTTACACGCTCGTGAAACATTATGTTTATAAACCAAATCAAACTCTGTGTAAACATGTAATTTAACTTCAGCGTCACTCACAAAAAATGACGTCAAACTTTGATTGATGAATACGTCATTTCTTATGCTATGTCACTATCACCGGTTTTCTCATGGAGCTGCCCATATCATTTTAACCTCCTCACACTAGAATTGACATATGACTCCGTTTTGACCCATCGATAAGTGTTGGAAATTGAGAACGGGCGGCCAGGGATCATTTGATTTTCTCCACGGTCATGGAAGAGTTTGTTCCCTTTAACTCTTTCAGCGCCACAGGCAATATTGAGGTTTTTGCAAACAATGCTGATCCAGGTGAGTCAGCTCGTAACGAGCTGTCTCACCTGAAATCAGCATTGTTTGCCTTTTAGTTACCAAAATAGACCAAAACTTTCATAAATTCAGAAATGGACACAATCGATTTTGAACATGGAAGAGTCTACTTTAAACAATTCGGCGCTGAAAGGGTTAACAAGATTTATTCCTAGACTGATACCAGCTAGTCGCCCTGGGGTCAGGGATAAGTGTACAGTAGCCTGACAGTAATAATGAAAACGGCGTCAAGCTAAACAAATGAAGCAAACGTCGTAAAACGGGAGTTTTTGAGATTAACGGAAATTTAAAACATGTTGTTTACTTGACAACTTTGGTCATGGTCGATCTCCAGAGTCACTCAGGTCACAGTGATTATTGTCAATCGTCGGGACGAGTTAGTGACCAAGTCGGGATTCAAATCCCGACCGCTGGAAATATACCCATTGCTGTTATTGTAAGTCGAATCAATCATTCCAAAATTCTTAAATATATTATTTGAAACTGATCACTGATAAATGTGCATATGAACCAATTTGACCGTTCAGTTCGCGTGGTTAATTTAATATCAGGCGGGGACCGCCTTGCTGGTGTAATGGTTGAGCGTCCGCCTCGGGTGCGGGAGGTCGCGGATTGAATCCCCGGCAGGGTCATATCATATACTTTAAACATGATAGTTATGTCTGTCCTCCGTGACACATAGGGTTGCGGGGTTAGCATTTCGACTGAGAATGGTGTCAGGATAAGTGAACTAGTAGATTTGGTAACTTACCCAGGAAACGCCGTGACATAACTGAAACAATGTTAAAAGCGGCGTAAAACACCAAGCTATAACACCGGGCCACCGGGGTTCATATCATTTTCTAAATGGTCATGGAAGAGTTTGATCCCTTTAACAACATTTATTCCTAGACTGATACCGGCTTGTCGCCCTGGGGTCAGGGATAATTGAACAGTTGTCTGACAGAAATAATGAAAACGGCGTCAATCTAAACAAATGAAGCAAACGTCGATATGGGGAGGTTTCGAGATTAATGGAAATTTAAAACAGGTTGTTTACTTGTATAGACAACTTTGGTCATGGTCGATCTCCAGAGTCACTCAGGTCACAGTGATTTTTGTCAATCGTCGGAAAGAGTTAGTGACCAAGTCGGGATTCAAATCCCGACCGCTTGAACGATAGTCATGGCTGTTATTGTAAGTCGAATCTTTCATTCCAAAATTTTAAATATATTATTTGAAACTGATCACTGCGGGCGACCGGGGTTCATATCATTTTCTAAATGGTCATGGAAGAGTTTGTTCCCTTTAACAAGATTTATTCCTAAACTGATACCGGCTAGTCGCCCTGAGGTCCGGGATAAGCCAGTACAGTAGTTTAACAAAAATAATGAAAACAGCGTCAATCTAAACAAATGAAGCAAACGTCGATATGGGGAGGTTTCGAGATTAATGGAAATTTAATGGTTGTTTACTTGTAAAGATATTTATTTTTTGTCATTGCCGATCTCCAGAGTCTTCAAATACAATTCAATACAATACAAAACAACGCAATACAATACAATTCAATACAATACAAAACAACGCAATACAAAACAAAACAACGCAATACAATACAATACAAAACAATACAATACTGATTAACAGATAAATAGAGGTCACCGGCCCAAAATATAGCAAATACACAGACATAATATCCACACAGAGTTGCACATTATTTATTTGTAAAATATTAATTGAATACTGATTGTTGTTTATCGGAGGAGGTTAATCTTTTGGTTCCACTTTCACTGAAATATATATGTATGTACTCTAGTTTTTCAGCAGGTTGTAACAATGTTAAAAACGCATCAAATGTAATCAATAAGTCAATAGTGCAAAGTGCAAAATGTAAAATGCAAAAACAAAAAAATAAATGTATATCCAAATATTAAGACAATGTCAACAATTTGTAATTGTCAATATAACACTACATTATCGATCAGTTCCTGGCCTTTATGCAAACATGTTTATTGTTGGCATGTACATTTTTTTTCGTAAGTTTTATGATATGCTTATCAACCCGAGTTTCCCAATTGTAGACCCACCTTGACGCATCAGTAGCGCACGACTTTTGAAAACATTATGTCAAAAGAAAAAATATTCTCATACTGAGCAGTTTCTCCTTTTGCTACAATGTTTTCAACTATAATCAATAATTATATTTTCATTTGTAGAAATTTCCCATATTGTTTTCCGTGTGTTTTTAAAGTCGTCTATTGCAGATTTGTTGTATCATGTTTTATTTCATAGACTTTTGTTTTTCTATGACTATAAGTTCAACACCTTATTGAGGGCTATATATTATTCAATTTACTCTTCGCAGATGATGCAGATAAACTTTTTCATACGGTCTTGTTAACATCATAGGAGCGTTAAAATATATTCAGTATGTATTTAAATTGAAAGTTGATGGAAATGAATAGGTATACACAAAAATTTCACATAATCAAAACCCCGTAAAAAAGAACGAAAATGCGTATGTGTCAATGGTAAAAACCATTTCAAGTCAACCTCAGAAATATATTTTCAATTCTTAAACATAAATAAATCATTAAAAGGGGAATTTTCACAAATCACGAAAAAAACAAAATAGTTGAAATGTTTAATAATCTTACACGCTCGTGAAACATTATGTTTATAAACCAAATCAAACTCTGTGTAAACATGTAATTTAACTTCAGCGTCACTCACAAAAAATGACGTCAAACTTTGATTGATGAATACGTCATTTCTTATGCTATGTCACTATCACCGGTTTTCTCATGGAGCTGCCCATATCATTTTAACCTCCTCACACTAGAATTGACATATGACTCCGTTTCGTCCCATCGATAAGTGTTGGAAATTGAGAACGGGCGGCCAGGGATCATTTGATTTTCTCCACGGTCATGGAAGAGTTTGTTCCCTTTAACTCTTTCAGCGCCACAGGCAATATTGAGGTTTTTGCAAACAATGCTGATCCAGGTGAGTCAGCTCGTAACGAGCTGTCTCACCTGAAATCAGCATTGTTTGCCTTTTAGTTACCAAAATAGACCAAAACTTTCATAAATTCAGAAATGGACACAATCGATTTTGAACATGGAAGAGTCTACTTTAAACAATTCGGCGCTGAAAGGGTTAACAAGATTTATTCCTAGACTGATACCAGCTAGTCGCCCTGGGGTCAGGGATAAGTGTACAGTAGCCTGACAGTAATAATGAAAACGGCGTCAAGCTAAACAAATGAAGCAAACGTCGTAAAACGGGAGTTTTTGAGATTAACGGAAATTTAAAACATGTTGTTTACTTGACAACTTTGGTCATGGTCGATCTCCAGAGTCACTCAGGTCACAGTGATTATTGTCAATCGTCGGGACGAGTTAGTGACCAAGTCGGGATTCAAATCCCGACCGCTGGAAATATACCCATTGCTGTTATTGTAAGTCGAATCAATCATTCCAAAATTCTTAAATATATTATTTGAAACTGATCACTGATAAATGTGCATATGAACCAATTTGACCGTTCAGTTCGCGTGGTTAATTTAATATCAGGCGGGGACCGCCTTGCTGGTGTAATGGTTGAGCGTCCGCCTCGGGTGCGGGAGGTCGCGGATTGAATCCCCGGCAGGGTCATATCATATACTTTAAACATGATAGTTATGTCTGTCCTCCGTGACACATAGGGTTGCGGGGTTAGCATTTCGACTGAGAATGGTGTCAGGATAAGTGAACTAGTAGATTTGGTAACTTACCCAGGAAACGCCGTGACATAACTGAAACAATGTTAAAAGCGGCGTAAAACACCAAGCTATAACACCGGGCCACCGGGGTTCATATCATTTTCTAAATGGTCATGGAAGAGTTTGATCCCTTTAACAACATTTATTCCTAGACTGATACCGGCTTGTCGCCCTGGGGTCAGGGATAATTGAACAGTTGTCTGACAGAAATAATGAAAACGGCGTCAATCTAAACAAATGAAGCAAACGTCGATATGGGGAGGTTTCGAGATTAATGGAAATTTAAAACAGGTTGTTTACTTGTATAGACAACTTTGGTCATGGTCGATCTCCAGAGTCACTCAGGTCACAGTGATTTTTGTCAATCGTCGGAAAGAGTTAGTGACCAAGTCGGGATTCAAATCCCGACCGCTTGAACGATAGTCATGGCTGTTATTGTAAGTCGAATCTTTCATTCCAAAATTTTAAATATATTATTTGAAACTGATCACTGCGGGCGACCGGGGTTCATATCATTTTCTAAATGGTCATGGAAGAGTTTGTTCCCTTTAACAAGATTTATTCCTAAACTGATACCGGCTAGTCGCCCTGAGGTCCGGGATAAGCCAGTACAGTAGTTTAACAAAAATAATGAAAACAGCGTCAATCTAAACAAATGAAGCAAACGTCGATATGGGGAGGTTTCGAGATTAATGGAAATTTAATGGTTGTTTACTTGTAAAGATATTTATTTTTTGTCATTGCCGATCTCCAGAGTCTTCAAATACAATTCAATACAATACAAAACAACGCAATACAATACAATTCAATACAATACAAAACAACGCAATACAAAACAAAACAACGCAATACAATACAATACAAAACAATACAATACTGATTAACAGATAAATAGAGGTCACCGGCCCAAAATATAGCAAATACACAGACATAATATCCACACGGAGTTGCACATTATTTATTTGTAAAATATTAATTGAATACTGATTGTTGTTTATCGGAGGAGGTTAATCTTTTGGTTCCACTTTCACTGAAATATATATGTATGTACTCTAGTTTTTCAGCAGGTTGTAACAATGTTAAAAACGCATCAAATGTAATCAATAAGTCAATAGTGCAAAGTGCAAAATGTAAAATGCAAAAACAAAAAAATAAATGTATATCCAAATATTAAGACAATGTCAACAATTTGTAATTGTCAATATAACACTACATTATCGATCAGTTCCTGGCCTTTATGCAAACATGTTTATTGTTGGCATGTACATTTTTTTTCGTAAGTTTTATGATATGCTTATCAACCCGAGTTTCCCAATTGTAGACCCACCTTGACGCATCAGTAGCGCACGACTTTTGAAAACATTATGTCAAAAGAAAAAATATTCTCATACTGAGCAGTTTCTCCTTTTGCTACAATGTTTTCAACTATAATCAATAATTATATTTTCATTTGTAGAAATTTCCCATATTGTTTTCCGTGTGTTTTTAAAGTCGTCTATTGCAGATTTGTTGTATCATGTAGGACAAGTATGACTTTAAAAACACAAGGAGAATATTCATTCAAATTACTTCTCGTTAACGCAATATGTGCCGTTCCGCGACACAACCAACTGCATGGACTCCGCTTTAAGAATCGATCCGGATCAGCATAAGCATGCCGCGCTGGCTAACCCGGACAGACACTTTTCGCCTCCTGCGGATTTTCTGTTTCAGGAATCGTTACTCTATACCTCAATCCCCCTGAGACGGAATGTGTCAGCCCGGATTAGCCTCCGCGGAATGCACAGGCTGATCTGTGTTGATACATTACGCAGAATAAAAATAATGTTGGTATTCTCGTGGAACGGATCATATACATAGTATCAATAAAGGGCAGAATCAGGCTGAAAAAACATAAAAGAGTACTCAATAATCTCAGTTTGTGCTCGAGAATGTGATTGGTCAGAAGGAAATTCATTCCCGAAATTGACCAATCAGAAGTCTTTTTTTAAAGAATGGAGTTTTATAGTGTCGGGGCCTGAACAATACTGTTGCGTACTATACTGTCGTTCTATTACTTCATATAGACATGCTGCACACATAAAATGACCCGTTCAGTGTTTTAAAAAGAATAAATATAAATTTTCTTTTGATAAATAAAAGATGCTACAAGCTTTATTAACAATTGGCTGGAATAAACAAGTAAAACTAAAGCTTATATAAATACCTATTTATGATAAAAAATAAAGACAACCTTGGTATATTTAGGAAATGTGCAGATACAGATCAGTCTGCACAGCCGGGTAATCTTGTTTCAATGAACTTTCAACTATCTGGCTAACAATCAAGGTTAACTCTGTGCTCAAAGTTTGGTTTCAAGTATCTGATTGGTCAGAAGCAAATTCATTCTCGAAATTGACCAATCAGTCGTCTTATTTGGAGCAAAGAGTTCATTTCTGGGCATGGAGAACGTTTTAACCATCTATCCTCGGGTTTCCTAAGTTCATAAACTTTTGCATTCAAACTACAACGCTGCCGAGGGCTTTTAACCCTTTTCCTCATATAGACGCTTTCTGACGCCTCTGCAGCAGACGGTTTTTTGGAAACATAGTGACAAAAGAAGCAATTGCACTTTTTTTCATAGGTTATCCATTCAATTATGGAGATTTTCTATGTTTTGCCCAAAATACGTTCAAAGTCGTCTGCTGCAGAATTGTCGTATGAGGGAAAGGGTTAATATATGTATAAGCATCAGAAAATAATTCAAAATATCTCAGTTGACTATTACTTCAAAGTCACTGAAGATAACGTTGATAATTATAATGTCATGTACTTTTAAAATTACGAAGTTGGAATGCTCACGATATAGTTTTCTGGACCAGGAAGTAGGTTAATAAGACAGATGATAATAGTGTTTCCTGATTTCTTTTCAAACTTTGTTATCTCCCTTTCCCCATGAGTACGATTCTTTATTTCATAAAACATACTTGGGTTTTTTTGTATGTTGTATATCGGGAAAAGATGCCCTTTTTCTGAATGAAGGAGTGTATGTTCAGATAATCTGGTCAACGTGTCTAGTCTTATCCGAATTCACACACATTAACATAATCCACTTGCAAGCTTGTATAATTGGAATGTGAACAGTCATATACTACTTATGTAAAGAAATAAACATCCGAAAAACATTGGATAACAACAAAGACGGAAGGGGATTGATTGTAAATAAAAAATAAAAAATACAAAATTAAAACATTTAATCAACACCGCCGACGACGTCGAAAACGAGACGCCGTGGACGTTGTTGACGCCAACGACAGGGTGACACTCATTGGACACAGACTCGAGGATCTTAAACAAGTTTTTAAAAATAGCCACCAGTCAATGATTCTTTTTAAAGAGACTGTCTCACGACTTGGGGTCTAAATTTAAATCGACTTAACGTAATTAAAATAGTCGTAAAATGATTTAAACACAGTGTTTTATAATGGAAACCAATGGTTTATTGTAAACGTATGTCTCACTTAAATGTTGTTTAACCCTTTCCCTCATACGACAATTCTGCAGCAGACGACTTTAAACATATTTTGTCAAAAGATAGAACATCTCTATAATTAAATGGATAACCTATGACAAAATGTGGAAAACATTGTGGCAAAAGGAGAAATTGCACGTTTTGTGCAATTTCTTCTTTTGTCACTATGTTTTCAAAAAGCCGTCTGCTGCAGAGGCGTCAGAAAGCGTCTATATGAGGGAAAGGGTTAATGGAAAACAATGTGTTATTGTAAACTTATGTCCAAATTAAATGTTTCATTATGGAAACCAATGTTTTCTTGTAGACTTGTTAATTAAATGTTTTCTGGTGGAAATTCATGTTACCTGGCAGACTTACCCAGTTAGATTTTATTCCATATTTTTATATCATCGAAATAAACAACTGGATATTATATTGAATTACTTAGTTATAACAATCTTTATTTGAATTAGTTTCGTTATGAAAAACACGTGACCCTTATCTCATGAGATAGCCCCTTTGAACCTTTTCCCATTGTTCGACGATGGTTTTATCGAAAAAATAAACCACCCAAGAAATGCCAGTTAAAATATTTTTTTGCCTTTGGATGGCAATGGCATACACTGACAACGTTTCTTCCCGTTGGCTCGAACTTGATCTTGAACTTGACACGTCCCTCCAGTTTCGGCACACCTCCCTATAATTCCTGGGCAAAGTGTTCTGTACTTCTTTTTTCTTAATATCTTTGGAATGACGTCCATACAAGAGTTAATCTTGGCGATGTATTTACACGGGGATCTCTTTCGCTTTTGTGTCTTTCCTTTGCCGTCGATCTGTGCAGATAACAACGCAACGATGATGATGGTGACGAGGAGAATAGTTAGTGTGTTTGTCATCTTTTACTTTGCGCTACAAGAAACAAAATGAATGAGGAATTACAACATAAATGCAGTTGTTAGTTTGTTAAAATGGTGTTTTACTCCACTTTTAAACATGTTTCAGCTCCATCGCGGCACTAGATCGAACACACTAGTATACTGGTCAGTCTATTCTGACACCGGTCCAGCAGTTACAATGCTATCTTCACAACCATTAGCACCACAGTATGAACGCAACCATTGTTATAGTCTTTAGTGTCTATCTATCTATCTATCTATCTATCTATCTATCTATCTATATATATTTTTTTTCTTTCTTTTTATTGGGATTTTACGCCGCTTTTAACATTATTTCAGTTATATGACGGCGACAGTTCACTGAATAAACAAACCAGTACTAAGCTAGGCAATGTACCTTGCCCAAGAGCATTCCACTATGACCGTCATGGCGCGACCCAAGGATCAAAACCCCCAAAAATTAAACAAACAAATCTATCTATCTATTTATACTGTCGAACTACCAAATTAATCGTGTTATTGGCAGGTGCGCGTTTGTACAATCAAGGTTTAAAGAGTGAGTAAAGAAATGTATACGGATTGCATAGTCATCAGTGATAGATTAAAAAAATAAAAACATCGCAGGGTCATCAAGGGTCTGTCTAGCTGTCTCTCTGTTCCGCACAGGGCCCTCCTGGTGCTTTCAAGGTTAGGCTGCATATCAAACTAACACTAGTAGAGTCACACTCCCGTTTCTATCAGAAGAGGTAACCGTGATATTTGTGAACATTGACGGCTATGTTAAGACTGTACAGATTCACAATTTCATCTGAGTTTTCGCATTAATTCCTTCCAGCATACAACAAATCTGCAGCAGATTACTTTGAAGTCATCTAGGCAAAAATGTGAAAAATCCCCATAGATGAAAGTTTGACTATTGAATAGAGTTGAAAACATTGTGGCAAACGGTGAAATTTCTCATCATGAGCAATTGCTCTGTTTGCCATGATGTTTTTAAAAGTCGTCTGTGCTGCCAGGGTCTTTCAAATAGTACTATTTTAAGACCCTGGTGCTGCAGAGGCTTCAGAAAGCTGCTATATGTGGGGGAAGGGTTAAGATAAAAAAGGGATCACAAATTGTTACGAAAAAATTGTATGATAAATAGATACCTGGTAAATTAACCCAGTTAACGTCTGTTTCCACGCTTTCTTCATGAACTATCCATAAGAACTCAAATTCAAATTGTGTATTGTATTAGCCCTTTGATTTACGACGTTATACAAGTTTACTATATCTTAAATACAATTGAAAACGAAAATAACCCATTTCGTGATGAGCAATTTCACCTTTTGCCACTATGTTTTCAACTCAATTCGCTAATTATGCTTGCATTTACAGAGATATTCTATATTTTAATATTGCTGTTTTCAAAGTCGTCTGCTAAAATGTGTTGTATGTGGGAAAGGGTTTACCTTCCTGCATTTGAATTTAGCTCATTTCAACCACTCTTATCATTGGGAACACCCTTAATGCATTCACACGCAAATATGAAAATACTTTTATCTGCAGTCGTTCGTGCCTAACCATTATGTTGTATAATTTGAATTCGCTAATGTTAAACTTATCACGACCAAAACATTATTGTAAACAAAGGATGTATCGGTAAATTCGACTCTGGTAAAAGATGACCACTGATAATTGACCTGTCGGACCTATATGAGCCGAACTACGAGAAAACCAACATTGTTTCGATCCGGATCAGCCTAAGCATGCCGCGCAGGCTAACTCGGACAGACACTTTTCGCCTCATGTGGATTTTCTATTTCAAGAATCATTACTATATACCTCTATCTCCCAGAAACGGAATGTGTCGGCCCGGATTAGCCTGCGCGGACTGCGCAGGTTGATCTGGGTCGATACATTACGCAGAGGCAATATTGTTTGTTTTCTCGTGGAACGGCTCGTATACCAATATAATGGTACCACCATGTACGACAGCAATGTACATTCACTCTCGGAAGCGAATGGTTGTTTGCTGCGTTACGCCGCTCTCAACAATTGTTCAGTTATATCACGGCGTTTCCTGGGTAAGTTACCGGTAGTACTACTGGTTAATTTACCCTGACACCAACCAGAAGACGTAATGCTAGACCCGCAAACCTGAGCGTCAAGGAGGGAAGTCATTAATGTCATTTTAAGAGTATTTGATATTACCCGACCGGGGATCGAACCCGCGACCTCCCGACACTCTACCAGCGAGGCGGTCCGTACGGAAATGAAGAATATTCCTGACATAAATGTTCATTTTTCCATCATTGTTTTGTACACAATTTAGAAACACCGCTGTAATATGAGCCATTACGTCTTGACACACTGCACAGTTTAATCCACATAGCTGTCAACAAGTTATTTATCATAATGACAACACTGGACTCGCGATAGGTCGAACTCCACAGGGCTCATTAATTACTTCGACTTATCGAATGTTCGAGTGATCACAGTTTTTATGCTAACTTCATGTATGCTTCATTTATACTTAAAGAGTTTATTATGAAAAGCAAATTATTTCAGAAAACAAACAGTGCAGTTGAACTTCTAATTGCTCGTCTGATCAATCAGCACTGTTCATATGCTGGGGTTTTTTAATAGTCAAATTCGTTCGAGGAAATTGTTCGAGTTAAACGATATATTCGATTTCCACCGAATCTTCCAATGTTCGAGTTAAACAATATGTTCGAATTTTACCAAGATCAAGTTAAACGATATATTCGAATCTTCCAATGTTCGAGTTAATTAAACAATATGTTCGAATTTTACCAAGATCAAGTTAAACGATATATTCGAATCTTCCAATGTTCGAGTTAAACAATATGTTCGAATTTTACCAAGATCAAGTTAAACAATATATTCGAATTTTCCCATGATCGAGTTAAACGATATAACCGATTTTTCCCATGTTCGAGTTAATATATTCGAAATTTACCATTATCAAATTTACCATTATCAAGTTAAACTATATACCCGAATTTTCCCATGTTCGAGTTAAACAATATATTCGAATTTTCCAATGATCGAGTTAAACGATATATTCGAATTTTACCATGTTCGAGTTAAACTATATGTTCGAATTTTACCATGATCAAGTTAAACGATATATACGAATATTCCCATGATCGAGTTAAATGATATATTCGAATTACTCCATGTTCATTCGAATTATCCCATGTTTGAGTTAAACGATATATTCGAACTTTCCCATGTTAAACGAATTATTCGATTTACCCCATGTTCGAGTTATCATGTGTCCACTGTGTATTTACATGTTAGTAAAATTTACATTACTGAAAAAACTATATCACATAGAATTGTCCCAGTTTTATTATCGTTGTATTTGACTTACTTAACCCTTTCCCTCATACGACAATTCTGCAGCAGACGACTTTGAACGTATTTTGTCAAAACATAGAAAATCTCCATAATTGAATGGATAACCTATGACAAAAAGTGGAAAACATTGTGGCAAAAGGAGAAATTGCACGTTTTGTGCAATTTCTTCTTTTGTCACTATGTTTTCAAAAAGCCGTCTGCTGCAGAGGCGTCAGAAAACGTCTATATGAGGGAAAGGGTTAAGCTTATAAATCAATGATACAAGCCATATTATCAGGACTGACAAGCGACAAGGTAAACGTACATTTTACCTGTAATTTATCGTAAATTATGTAACTCGGGTGTTTTTATTATCGTGCATAGTTTACTGTCTTAAATCAGGGACGTAGATAAGATCTTTCTACGTCCCTGCTTAAACGTATAACCCTTTTGATAAATATGACACACTCTGTCCGACTTAACCTGACCACCATAAGCTGATCCCCGGAACCAGTCAATATTTTCTAATCTTTATAGAAGAAATATATTCTACCAGGACGGAGAGTCTGTCGGTGTGAGCGCATTCATTCAAGTCAGAAAGTTACCTTAATGAAGAGAGCCCGGTCTAATCTAGAAGACGAATGTTTGCCATCTCGCTTTTCATATTAAAACATTGAATAAATACTATGTATTTTTTAAGATTCTTTGACGTTATTCGTCAATAAACTTATATAATACGAGTCGTTTCATGCCATTACGGGCATCTGCTCTCAGTGAAGAGTGTATCATCCTGTCTCACCAGGGTCTTCACTATCCGAGTATATGTACTATATCCCTAATATGTTCTGACAACAAGCTGTAAGTGTAGCCCTATTGGTATCTCACCCATGCCCCTATAACATATTCTAAAACTGAGCCAACTCATGTCCCTATACACTCAAATACTCATGAGTAATCGGTTATTCATATGATGATGATGGTTTTGGGTTTTTTACCCTCGCCTTTCGGCATAAAGCCATTTGGCGAGCAGCTATTGTTTTCTCTCTCCAATTTTTCTTTTTTGTTTTCTTGGATATTTTTGTTATTCATATGGATTATCTTACTTGTTTTATACCGAACGATATGTTAAGCGACAGTTTGATTGGCTGACGAAAAGGTCAATCTGAGCCGACCTGTATGGAGCAGTCATTAGATCTATATTCGAGCGAGCGAAGATTAGGTCCGGTTATAAAGAGATTGTATATGACTGTTTCCAGGTTTATGCCAAAAGAATTAATGATGCTTGTAGGGGCAAATATATTCGCATCAGAGCCTTTAACACTTTCACTGACGAATTTCATATGTCTATTGCATGTTGAACATTAGACCACTCCATGTTTCGTCCAACAGGAAATTTGGTAAACTGGCAAACAATACATATTTCAGGAGATACAACTCATTACGAGCCGTCTCTCCTTAATCTGCATTGGTTGCAAACACCTTTAATTGCATTTGGCAGCGTAAGGTGAATGGATTTTACAGTCACATGTGCGCATATTGTCCTATTAAGTTGACATACGACGCGATGGGGATTTGGTGCAAACATCTTTATATCGATTTAAGGGTAAGGTAATATCTTGCAGAGGCAATAACAATCATTACGCTTTTTATCAAGCATCCATAGCGTTTGCCTCGGTGCAGAAGGTCGCAGGTTCGATCCCCGGTCGGGTCATACCAATCACTTAAATCATAGTAGTAATATATGTCCATTATTTGCGCTCAGGGTTGTAGGGTTAGAAATTCGGCTGACTCGCTGTTGTCGGGATAAATTGACAAATAGTGAGTGTATTGGTAACTTACCCTAGAAACACCGTGATGTAACAGAAAACTGTTGAAAGCGAACTAAACATAATACAATTAAAATCCTGCATCCAAATTCAGTACTCACTTAACATTAACGAACTGTATATAGTACCAAACAGTCAAAATGAGGGGATCAGCATCAAACCTGGATGTGCCATGTCAAATAAACACGATAGAAGCTACCGTAGACTCGTGATATTTTGAACACGGGACAATTCGACTATATCGACTATACTCGAAAGTTAACTCTAACTTTGAAAAATTCGAATATATCGTTAACTCTAACTTTGGAAAATTCGAATATATCGTTTAACTCGAACATGGGTAAATTAAAATTCGAATACACGAACATAGGAAAATATTGATTTATCGTTTAACTCTCTTTTTAATTTTCTGGGACGAATCGGTCTTTTGTTAACAGGGTAGCAGCAATTATGATTACTCATATGAGCAATCAGAACTTCTGCTGTGCTGTTTTCTAGATATCATTGTATCATTACGAAGCTTACAATACATCAATTCATTAAGCATAAATCTAGCGATTACTCGAAGTAATTTATGAAGGTCCAGATAAGGAGGGGTATTAGGCTCTTTTCCCCACAATTTCTCTCTTATTGTTAAAGCAAACCCTATGTTGTGGTACGCAGAATAATCGTCTCAGTGAGACGATTCTTTTGACTACTCACAACATAGGGTTCGAGGGTCAAATAAGGATTTTAGAATATGCAAAACGCCCTTTATCTGGAGCTTTGTCTTTCCAGTTCGAATTATTACGGGTTCATTATATATCTGATTAATACATACTGTGTAAAATCTTCCTGTGTGTTTCGCGGATCCTTTTTTGCCAATAAAGTGTTATACTTAGTTATAGGTTATAATATAGTTAATCAAAACAGACGATTTGAATACAATGTGTCGGTCTCACTATCACGTTATGGAAGACATTAGCAATGATGCCTTTTTATATATGAAAAGAAATGGGAAAACACTAAACCGCAACAAAAACTATAGACCGTGGCATACGTAAAGCGGAGTTCGGAGGTTTTAGAGTTATTAAATTTAACAATAATTTTACTTATTTCGTATCTGGTTATAATCGTGTTCTTGAAGGTTCCATGTTCGAGGGTTGTAAAGACTGTGATTTTACTGCTCGGACGCGCGGCGCAGGAAGTTCTAAACCTTCACTGTTCGTACATCTCGAAAGGTTCGTTTTCTTATACCGTGGCCCCAGATGACCCCTGTACTTGAAATTGACATTAAGACATATAAATGAATTGTCAAAATACCGCGGGAAATCTTTATATTTCTTTTCATGTAAGTTCCCAGTCACGCTGCCAGTAAATGGGCCGTTCCACGAGAAAACCAACATTATGGACTCTGCGTAATGTATCGACAAAGATCAGCTTGCGCAGTCCGCACAGGCTAATCCGGGCCGACACATTCCGTCTCAGGGGGATAAAGGTATAGAGTAATGATTCCTGAAAAAGAAAATGTTGGTTTTCTCGTAATTCGGCATACAGCGATCACAAATATCAGTCTGCACACAACCACTACTTTGTTCAATATCGCCATCTTTCATAGCGTTAACTTATACAAGCTTTAAAGTAAACACAATTATAAAGCTGTGACTCGGGTCACAAAAATAGCGAGGAGAGAGTTCTGTTTTGACCAAATAAATGAATGCATTAAAAAACATAATTCTCATGACTCGGCTATCATTTGAGAGTCCCTATATATCATAATCGGTAATGGTGACTCTTCCGTTTCGGTATTGAGTAACGGTGGAAATCTTTTTATTTTATAATTTGGCAGGTTTTAGGGGGTTGGGGAAGTCAGAAGATTTACATTTGGCTTTATTAAATGACGTGGCGAAGGCTCTGGTTTTAGACAGTGCTTACGTACACATCCTAACATGATCTTTCACCTAACCCTTTCCCTCATACGACAATTCTGCAGCAGACGACTTTGAACGTATTTTGTCAAAACATAGAAAATCTCTATAATTGAATGGATAACATATGACGAAAAGTGGAAAACATTGTGGCAAAAGGAGAAATTGCACGTTTTGTGCTGCAATTTCTTCTTTTGTCACTATGTTTTCAAAAAGCCGTCTGCTGCAGAGGCGTCAGAAAGCGTCTATATGAGGGAAAGGGTTAACACTCATTTAAAAACAACAACAGTACGTTGATAAGTCGGTAGTTGATGACGCAATTCTCGACGACCATTGGCTGAATTGTTACAACTTCCGGTCATGAGTTGGCCTTGCATTTCACTATAAGTATCTGTATAATATATTTGAGTCGCAGCTGGCGATAAAGGGTCTTATTGCGTCTGCGTATAGTGAAGACTCATATGATCCTGTACCTATAATCAATGTGTAGGCCGTTTCGTGGGAAAATCAACATTGTGGACTCTGCGTAAAGTATCGACCCGGATCAGCCTAAGCATGCCACACAGGCCTACCCGGATAGACACTTTTCGCCTCCTGTGGATTTTCTGTTTCAGGAATCATCACTCCATACACCTAAGACGGAATGTGTCGGCCGGATCAGATCTGGTCGATACATTACGCAGATGTCTATCGCCGCAGCTGCATTTTGGGGGCAATTTGAGAAAAAATGTGTAGGCATGTGCCTATAGTGCCTAAAGGTGTAGTTGCAACAGCTCCTTCAGCGGCTGCCTTCAATTAGCTGATATTTAGATGTAGCGCCTGAACGTAACACCAGAAGCGTAGCCACGATATCTCGTTTATCGTGGATGTTATCCATTTCTCATATACACCAAATATTTAGCAGACGACTTTGAAAATAAATATATTAAAAAGTGCTTAAATGAAAGTATAGTTCTTGAATAGAGTTGAAAAGCATTTATGCAAATGAGGAAATTGCTCACTGCATATTTCCGGCTGCTGCCCGACGTCATAAAGCGGGTTACGTGGGAAAGTGTGACTATCGAAATACACCGAGAAATGAAATTGGGTCATCCCTTTACGAAATTAACTTATTTTCACGAACTACTCATGATTTCTTTCGATGTTATTATATCCGTTACAACAGTTGGAACATTTGCGTGCACGAATACATTTTCTGTTTCAATTATTAAGTTTTAATAGCAAAAACCATTTACCATTGCATGAAACGGTTCCATTGTATGCAGATATTTAATAAAGAGTTCCGTACTTGGATATGAGAAAGCATATATCCGTGAGAAACATGCATGTGATTATTTTTGTTAATTCACGAATCAACCAATCAAAATCTATTGAAAGATATAAATAACCATCATGTGATATATATATATCATACACTTATCTGTCATCTTTAGGTCAACCCTTTCCTTCAAGGGGACGAGCCGAGTCCGGTAGATTGCGGTAGTAACATTCCTTCCGACTTTTTACACAAGCCAGCTTCATTCGACTTCTACAAGATAGGCTAATAGTATATGTGAAGAAGCAGCCAGTTGCTTAAAAACTGTGTTGGAGTTCTGGTATAAGAAAGCCAGGAAACACATAGGTAGTTAATTCGACTGAAAACTGTTGTAAACAGCGTTAAATCCAATATAAATCGACGAATCTGCAACAAACCTATTTCATCAAGAGTAATTTCTTTTTTTGACTATAATGTTTTCAATTCTATTCAATAATTACTATTTTCCATAGTTTTTAACAAGATGTTTGAAAAGTCATCTGGCTGATGTCCACTTTGGTCATAGCGTTTTCAATTCTTCTCAAGATTTACATCTTTTTATTTTATACTGATTTTCCATATTTTTGCGTAGATGTTTTTAAATGCATTTGATGTATGAGGGAAATGTGTTAAGTGTTTTCAGCGAGTGTAAAGGAAGTCTTATTTCCCCTGCAGAATATGTGGCGAGATTATCAATTTGCTAACGGGAATCGAGCCCAGTTACTTTTGGTCAGGAGACCGACGCTCTACACCAGTATCACGTGAACCACGGCTATGACCATTGACAAGATGCACACGATTAAATCTGATCGCGTTCTTCACTATTCTTTAACCCTTTTTCTTTTGCAGATGTATTTTGATACATCTGCAGCAGACGACGTTTGGAAACAACGTGGTTAAAAGAGAAACTTGCTAAAAACGAATAGGCCACAATGCAATTAACTCTATCAAAGAAAAATATCCAATAAAGGTTTTCAAATTAATCATTAGAACAATGATTGATTGATTGGGGTTTAACGCCGTTTTTAACACAGTTCACCTACTCATGTGTTTACTGGTGTGATCACACCCGTACTCCACACAGCAATCTTCCCAAGCAACTGTCTGCTTTTCCACATAGATTTAGCCCATTGGTGGAAGACGAATGACGCATGTCGCATTGACTTTTGTCAAACGTCGGAAAGGAAGTTGGTCGAGCCGGGATTCGAACTCACAACCCTTGGATTGACAGCCCGCGTCGCTACCGACTGAGCTACCGGGGCTCGGTATCAATAGAACAAATGTGGTGCGTAGCATGGCTCAAGCAGTTTCATACTCGCCCACATACAACAAATCCTGCAGCAGACGAATTTTTAAAAAAATACCTTGGCAAATATATGAAACTCTCTATAAATGAAAGAACGCTTATTGAATAGACGGAAAACAATTATTACAAAGGAAGAAATTCCTTTTGTCACAAAATTTATAAAAATCGTCTGCTGTAAAGGCGTCAGAAAGCGCCTGTATGTGGGAAAGGGTTAAAGTTGGTATAGCGTTCGTCATTATTCACAATACTTTTTCCGTCAATCATATCCTCTATACAGATGACCTTTGACATTGTGTGCAGAACAATACGTTACGATTTAGGATCACACTCGATACAAAACAATGCATTACAATACATGTATTGATAATATATGTCGGATTAATAATTACATTTTGTGACCCTATTTTATGTTGGGTTATTGAAATTAGTATAAAGGACATGAGAATGTGGAATGCAGAACGAACACAAATATATGAGAAATACCCGATTTGAGCATCTTTTGAGTTCAATCACAAAACATATGATTGAAACAATTAAATTCGTAAGGGGGAAAGTAAATCAGTGATTCTTATAAAGTTGAAACTCAGAAATAATACACAGATATTAAGACAAGGATTCTAAGGGTTATTCAGTGTCTAAATACTTCCTTGACATACACGGACTCAGAAACAGAGCGGCGGTCACGTGATCCACATATCTGAAAGGAGTTCAATTCCCGTTAGAGGGCGGGGTCGACATTTGGGATTACTCCCCCTCCTCCCCCACACTCGACGCATCCTGGTTTATTTGGTGAATTGTGACATTAAATCATTTTGTAAGACGTTGTTTCTCAATCGATATGAACTACGTAAACAGATACGAAAGAAATAGGTTTCAGCAATAACACAAATTGTCCTGTTTCACACAAACAAATAATAAGCTGAAAGTTATGACTGTGTACATGTATCTTTCAGATATGACACATTTCCTTTCGTACTAGTTTAAGGTTTCTATGAGTCAAACGACACAGTTTCGAACCCGTGTGCGAGAATATACAATTTACCTTTTGCCTCATACAGAGACGCTTTCTGATGACTCTGCAGCCGACGACTTTTGAAAACATTGTAACAAAAGTAGAAATTGCTCATATTTATTAATATAACTCTCATTTATCGATTCGTTTCACGTTTTTCGTCATTTTGTGTTCAAAAGCGTCTGTTTTGAATGTGGGAAATGGTTACAATAGTATTGTTAAATGTATTTGATTTTATATATTAGCAGTTTGTTCTTGTTGTGTTTTATGCCGCTTTCAGCCGCATTCCGTCGTTCAGGCGTTACCTGGCTGAACTTACCGGTATAACATGAAACTGTCGTTTTATAGAAGGTGTTAACATTTTCCCTTATACAGACGCTTTCTTACGCCTAAACAGAAGACGACTTTTGAAAATATTGTGACAAAATACTGATTAATTTCTCCTTTTGCCACGATGTTTTCGATCGTATTCAATAAACATACTTACATTTATGGAGATGTTTTATATTTTCGCCCAGATATGTGCAAAGTAGTCTGCTGCAGACTGGATGTATGAGAGAAAAGGGTCAAAGTACAATACGATCATTGGAACTACTTCAAGCTATCTTTCGACATTCATTTGCGGTTGGCAGAGAGATATCTTGATTTTTGTACATTTCATAAACTATTTAATATGCAAATATCTCTGATATATTTAAAACGGATGGAATGGTCAGTCCTTTAGATAATGGGCGTTTTCATGTTCTAAAATCATTACCTGACACTCAAATCCTATGTTGTGGGTACTCAAAAGAATCGTCTCAGTGAGACGATTCTTTTGAGTACCCACAACACAGGATTTGGTTGAGTATTAAGAGAAAGATTGTCGGGGAAAAAACCTGTTCAATGCCTCTTAAGTAGTCCTTTGAGTAGTTATGTCTCAATTGTATTCCACGAGGAAGGAGAAAGGTTATTCAACTTTAACCGTACAAACACAATGAGCCGTAATTATCAGTGTAGTGGTTAGAGAATTGTTTTGTTTGTTTGCATGGAGATTTACGCCGCTTTCAAAGATATGTCAGATATTTCACGGCGTTTCCTGAATAAGTTACTAGTATTTCTGGTATTACTGGTCCAATTATCCTGACACCAGCGATCCAGTCGTAATGCAAACCCCATAATCATGAGCGCTCAGGAAGAAAATCCATTGCTTTCATTATTAAAGTCATTGATATGATCCGACCAGGGATCGAACCCCCCCACCCCCCCTCCCCCCGCACACGAGGCGGACGATCTACTACAACACCACCGAAGCGGTAGTGGTCAGAGATGCCGCCTCGAAAGCATGATCACATGGTTCGATTCCTGATTGGATCATACCAACGGTTAATCAAAGCACTGAAAGTGCTCACAGCAAGGGGCTAATTGCAGATTACATTTGGACATAGATTTACCGATCTCAAGCGTCGAACGTGAATATTTTACAATACGAGGGCTTGGCGTGAAACGGTTGTAACTTAAAACCTATTTTGAAAACCCTGGTTTAGGGGCAATTTTGACCCTTTTGTAAACAATGCAAATTTAGGTGCCATTGCTCAGAACGAGCAATGGCACCTAAATTTACATTGTTTACCAAGAAAAGTGATTTAACGCTTATAAAGACTTTATGGCGAGGTAATTAACCTTGGTAAAAAAATACCAATTTTAGATACAACTGTTTCACGCCAAGCCCTCGAATAGCTCTTTTTATGTCCATTTATTGAATGATTACGGAGTTGAACGCAAACTGCTGTACAACAGTATGTTGGTCTATCGATATACTAACATTTGACATATATATGCGCATCTGCTATCTGGATAGTTTCTGTTAAGCAGTTTTTGTTTTGCAATTAACATGTCATATCAAAATCACAATTGCCTAACAATAATAAATATATTGAGAGTCCAATCCTACTATCAAAGCAGAAATACAACCCTGTGTTATCTACATTTTCTTCAGCGTGATATCACTGAAATATTGTTAAAAGCGACGTAAAACATCATACAAACGAATTAATCAATTTATTAGAGTGTTTCACAACGCATAGGTGAAACGTTTTAAATGTATTGCTTTTGAAATCATTTTAAATCTCAACATTTTGAAGGAGTTTGTTGCAGCGGTGTTAAATGACAATTGCACCACTGATATAAGCAATTTATAAGACAAAAATGAAAAAGATAATTACAATATATTTTTATTTCTAAAAAAAGAAATGCCCAGACCCGAACCCTGGTCTCCCGCGAGACAAACGAATATGTTAACCGTTACACTAGCCGCACTCCGCCATTGTATCGAGTTGATTTAGGAAATCATTAAAAATCGATAAACACGCTAGCGAATTATTTATGATTGAAGTGTTTTATCTGTATAAAACAAAGCTATCATTTAACTAATTTGATTCGTTTTTGGAATATATTTTATCACTGGGACCTGACTATCTTATTCCGTCTTCTAGGGTTGTTATTATTAATTTTGGTCGAGAAATCTGATGTATTTACGCAGGATTCTAGAATGAAATGCTATAGTACTCAGATTCCTGATTAACGTTACCGCTGAAAAGTATTCGAAAGGATATTTGGAAATTCCGACGCCTAGGCTAACTTACACATTTAACGTATATGTTATATTTTGTCAACTATCTATTTCATTATCTTTTCAGTAATTTGATAAATTGAGTATATCATTGGAACTCGATTATCTGAATTAGTTTTTGAGTCGGAATCGAAAAGCTGCCTTTACTCCACTCGATTTACAATATTTAGGAATCACCCATGAACTTTCAGCGCGATCAAGTATGTTGAAATACATTTTAATTTTCAATTGTGTAATTCATATAATTTAAAAGCAAATTACTTTCTATTGCTTAGGCGATATCAAATCAAATCAATTTGCCGGTCGATATCCTACCAAGTTATTTCATTTTGATATTTAAAACAGGAACTATTTGGCGGTTCGAAAGGATCGACATTGGGTATAAGTTGGCAACAGTCCATTCATTTAAAAAAAAATCAACAGATCGTCCACTTTGATTGACATTATATACGATCTGCAACTACCAGGACATCTCTCTGAACCGGAGATGGTGTTCAGAAACGGAGAGCTGATATAGAAAGACGGATGTGATGTAATTCAATGCCGATATTGTAAAATACTAGTCTAAATTCCAGTCTCGAAATGATGAGTGTCTTCGGAATTCGCCTACTATAGCAATTAGCTCTAACGAGCCCCTTGCTAAAAACATGATTTGCTGGTATAAGGATAAATCAAAATACTAAAGGTAGAATTGCGATCGTTTAAGAGGAGATGCAGAAATTCATAAACTTATTTTCATCTAAAAAAAAAGTACCCACCATGACAGACAAGAAATGATGCATCAGGCCAGAATGAAATGTTTCCAAGATCTTAATTTCTTGTTGGCATTGTGAACATGAATTGACCCATACTCCGAATATATCATTCGGTCCACATGGTAAATTTGTAATTATCATGTTAGTCAATAGCTCTATGGAAATCCAACCATGATCATTCATTACAGTAGAGTGTCTTCCTATTTATTAACTGTACTGGACCAACTGATGCATTCAGAGTATGCAATCTATCAATGTAATATATGAATGTTTTCAATGATAGAAGTTTATTTCAAATATAAATTGTGTCTTCCTATTTATTAACTGTACTGGACCAACTGATGCATTCAGAGTATGCAATCTATCAATGCAATCTATGAATGGTTTCAATGATAGAAGTTTATCTCAAATATAAATTCAATAGGCCACATGACTCGTGGGAAAAACAAAATACACAAACAAACATTACAAATGACATAGCAAGTAGAGCACATTTACCAATTTACAAGTACATGTACATACATTCGAAAGAAGTAAAATGTCGCGTCATAGACGGAGAAGGTGTCGTTGAAACGTTATATCATATCCTCATCTCCATATATACACGCTTACCATGCAATGCAACTTAATATAACAAGATATACTATAATACAATACAATACAATACAATATGATATGATATAATATGATACAACATAACATAACATAACATAATATAATATGATATAATATGTCCAATATAGGCAAGGGGCATATTTACACAAGTATGACACATTCACATCAATAAATGAAAATTATATCAGTACATAAAATGTAAAGACAACACAACATTTATATTAACAACTTATTTGTACATTTTATATTATCTTTATAAACCATATCTTAATTGAAAAACTTACATTACATATGTACATAAATTTCTGAGTTTTGAAAATTTAGTGCATACGAAGAGTTGTTTTAGTTTATACATACTAGGATTGGACCAATAAACTTAGAAATATATATTTTACGGAGCTCAGAATATGAATTGCATTCAATCATAAAATGGTATTCGTCTTCGATCTTATTGCATGCAATACATTTTCTATCTTCACGTGGGATAGAGTTTGGGCGATGCCAGCTACCAGTATAAATGGAATGAGTATGTGATGAGTGTGGTAACCTTGACATTGCAGAAATTAAATTATTACTGAAATTACAAGTTAGATAAAACTGAAAGTTGAAGGGTACAATGGATTTGAAGAAGGTGCTGCGTGGTGAATTGTCAATTCTTGCATTCCAGTTCTGTACATTAGTATCACGCAAATGTTGTTTAAAATGACTCATAACAGCAATTACGTTACCAACACCCTGAGCTAACCAAACTTCATAAAAAACCTAATGATGACAATAATTTCTTAAGTAAAGAAACCCACGTACATGATTTTTCATAAATTTAAATCTTCACTATTTTTTATTTCGAACCAATATTTAACAATTCGAATATGTCTATTGTAGGCTAAGGAAACTACCTAGAACGCCGTACACAAAATCATTTTGTGTACAACGTTTAACGTGTAAAATACATTTGCAATATTGTGTGTGAATATGTTCGACACTATTTGCGCTATGAAAACCCCATACTTCACTAGAGTAGTTCAAAATGGGTAAAATCAACTTGTCAAAAAGATCAAGTCTATGCTTCACGCTGACATTAGGAAAATTGTATAAGTACGTATTGAGTTTAAAACTAGTTTTGTGTGCTTTATCGGGGAGATTTGCCTGTGTTATATTAACGAACCACCTGAGGAAAAGACAACACCTAGGTAAGAAAGAGACTTGACTTTTTCAAGATTTTCAGCATTAAATGTAAACTTTAGATTCCTTGGCAAAGTACCACCATTTCTGAAAATAATTATTTCAGTTTTCTGTACCTTTTTTTTTTTTTAAGTTTCCACCTACCACAATAAGTATTTAAGCTTTCTAAATCATTTTGCAAGCCCTCCGCCGAGTTAGAAAAGACAACAATGGCATCAGCGTAAATAAAAATAATAATTTGTGTCATATACATATCTATACCGTTAAAACCATCTGATTCTAGGTGTTCTTCAATGTCATTAATGAACATTGAAAACATAAATGGAGACAGAGATTTTGTGCCTCGATGTATACATTGTAACGTTCAGCCCATGAAATCAAGCGATTATTTAAAATGCGTGTGAAAAGTTTACCCAATACTCTCAATAAAGTTATACCCCTATAATTTTCAGGGTTATGAATAGACCCTTTCTTATGGAGAGGTATTATGCATCCTTCGGACCATGTTTCTGGAAAATAACCATTTTTGAAAATAACATTAAACAGGGATTGTAAATAAGGGGTTAATACAGTATTTATATATATAAAATATTCATTTAAGAAATTATACGGACCTGCACTTTTACTGAGTTTTAATTGTTTAATACCTTTCTTAATCACTGCTATAGTAATGTCAGCATCCAATTCATGAAACATAACTTGAAATTCGTCGCGTTCAAAACGTTCGTTGTAATACATGATATCCTCATCAGCTTGAAAAAACGGATCTTCAGAATTGTTTACACCTTTAAAATATACTTCAAAAGATGACAAAGGTATATCTGGAGATTTTATATGAGTTGACTGTTTCAACATTTTCCAGTAAAGTTTGGCATTATTATGTCTATATTGCTCCAAAGTTTTTGTTCTATCGTCTACGAATCTTTTTTTACAGGATGTTATCGTGCTTTTATATTTAGATCTGGCCTTTACGATTAACAATCTATTTTCCTTTAAAAGACAACTACGATATTTGTTTAAAAACCATGAAAACATATCTCTTTCCTGGCAACATTCATCTGTAAACCAGGGATTACTAACCGACCTCGTTTTGGTATAATTATTATCATTTTTATGAATAATAGTTTTAAACAGACCATCAGTAACAAGGTCTTCTATACAAACTTCAACAACACGGCATAAATGGTAAAATCCTAAATTGGTTCCATAACTATTTTTCTGGTAGGAGCCAAACAGTATTTGTCGGCTCATAATCTTCCCATACAAAGTCCATAAATGCAGGTGTACCACAAGGTTCTGTTCCGGGTCCATTACTCTTTTTAATCTACGTAAATAATATAGCCGACAATTTTCTAAGTCTAGCTCGTTTGTTTGCGGATGACACCTCCTTAGCAAGCTCTGCTACAAATATTTCAGATCTGGAAGGCATTATGAATCATGATTTAGTAATGTTATCTACCTGGTCAAAACAATGGTTAGTCACATTTAATCCCTTGAAAACGGAAACAGTATTATTTACAACCCAAAATGTTCATTATCTTTCACTGTATTTTGAAATTATTCCTGTATCATTTGTTCAAAACTACAAACACTTGGGCGTTACAATCAGTAATAATGGTAAATGGCATCCTCATATAGAAAACATAATAAAATCTGCTTCTAAAGTTCTCGGCATGATGAGAAAGGTTAAATTCCATATACGTAGTGATTCATTTAATCAAATTTATATTTCATTTATTCGTCCAATCTAAGAATACGCTTCGGTAGTGTGAGACAATTGTACTTGTTCCGAAAAAGAAAATTAAGAGAAAATTCAAAACGAAGCCTCAAGAATAGTTACAGGCACAACTAGATCAATGTCTCTATCAAAATTATACAAAGAGATTGGCTGGATGTCTCTTTCAGACAGACGAAAGTACCAAAAATTAATATTGGCATTCAAAATCAATCATGGTATGACCCCAAACTATTTATTTGATTTATTTCCCGATACAGTTAGTAACAGAACGACTTACAATCTTAGAAACTCGCAAGATCTGGATATCCTATCCAGACGAACTGAACTTTTTCCAAACTCATTCATTCCATCAACAGTCACATTATGGAATCAACTACCAGTTGTTTTAAGGGAAGCACCGTCATTATCAATGTATAAACGAAATCTCTTGAACACTTATGTTCAACGAATTGTAGTACCTATATACTTATAGTACGGCAAACGAACATCATCTGCACTGCAAACACGACTAAGAAATAATTGTAGTAATTTAAAACATGACCTTTACATTAACCATGTTGAGAATACAACATGCATCTGCACACACGGGAGTTGAAGATGCAGAACATGACTTTTTTAAATGCGATCGATTTGTACAACAACGAACTAAACTCTTTCAAAAAACAAGAATGTTCTATCCACTTAATGTAAAAAGGGTCTTATATGAATCAGAACAATATTCAGATGACGAAAATATAAACCTATTCGAAAGTGTTCAAATTTTCATTCATGAATCAAGACGATTTCAAGTTTCTAATTATTCTGTCTTTGGGTTACAGATAGCTAAACCGCAGGGTAAGTTCTCAAAACTTTAATTCAGATACACGCGGTGAAAAACTACAAAGGAAAAAAGAAAAAACATTGCTATAAAACAAGTCACAATATCCATTTGAGTCTCATAAATCATCCACTCAGCCTTTCTCACCAAGCATTAATTCCTCTTCAACCTATAACAATTACATGTACTTAATTGCTACCATTAATTATAATTGTTAAATAGTATTAACTGAACCTCCAAAATATAGGCCTTTCCATTTGCTCGAATAACTCAAATAATCTCGGATTACCAAAAAATCACAATCAATACTGTATGCACGTTTGAACAAAGTATTTCCTATTGTTACAAACAACATCCATATCCACTATGATTATTTAAATCAATCCTGAATTCGCCACATACAGTAAAGCGTATCAATAAGTAAATCCCATAAAGAACGTTATTTATATTGACCTGTGAAATCGGCTGTTAAATAAAAACAAAAACATCACGTGACCAAACAATTCCGTTGAAATGACCCTGACCTTTACACACAAGGTGCAACATTTACGAAACGCAGATTTCCATGTATAAAACAATAAGATCAAGTGACAGGTCAAACTACCGATACTTCTCGATAAAGTGACTTATATGCAATCATAAAAATAACAACAAAACAAACTTACATCGTCATTTCAGGCGGATGGCGACTAAAATCAATTGCAAGCCAAAACACAGCCACGCTGACTAATACCGGAAATACACTACAACGCGAATACCATAGAGTATATCCGAATATAATAAAAGGAATCAAAGCGCTGAAAGTATTCAGCACACTCCCCGCCTGATATGACAATATCATCTAATACAAATACAATCAACAACTCAACTTATCTCAAAAACCTAACTTATAAAGTCTTAACATAAAATGACATGACATAAGATTACAAATCATCAACCTCTTAATGTATGAAACATTACAACTTAAAAACAGTCTGTTTTCGTCACACACATTTAGCTTATTCTGACAAAAGAATCACGACCTCACATACTGGTCTAGTGTACATTTTCCTATCTCTTCCTAAACGAATGTCAACCTTACGTACGCGGCCATCGTCACTTTTGAACACTTGAGTAATTATTCCAATTGGCCAGTCATTTCTATGCACAGATTTGTCGCGTAAAAGTACAATGTCTCCAACCCCTATAGCGATACTTTCTTGTTCCCACTTTCGTCGAACTTGCAAAGTAGGCAAATATTCATTCTTCCAACGTTTCCAGAACGAATTGGCGAGATGTTGCACACACCTCCACTGTTCCCTACACACACCTCTAAGTAACTTATCACTAAAATCTTCATCTTTGAATGACACTACACTATGTTTAGTTTTCATGGTTAAAATTGTAGCCGGTGTCAACGGCAAAGGACAATCAGGATCAGATGACACCGGAACAAGAGGTCTAGCATTGATAATTGAGGTAACTTCTGCAAGAAGTGTTGTCAGTATGTCATGAGTCAAATGTTGGACATTCCAAAGAAGGTTGTCCAGAATCCTCCTTGCTACACCAATCATCCTTTCCCAAGCTCCACCCATGTGGGAGGAGTGCGGAGGATTGAAAATCCAGTTGATGCCAGATTCCTGAATATAATTCTTGACGGGACGGTCTCCAACGCTAATGATGTTGGCTTTCAAATCCTTAACAGATCCAACAAAGTTTGTACCACAATCACTGCGAATGACTTTAACTTCACCCCTGATAGAACAAAACCGCTTCAAAGCGTTTATAAAACAAGATGCCGTCATCTCTTCCAATACTTCAATATGAACAGCTCGAACCACTAAGCATGTAATTAACAATGCCCATCGCTTGGAATTAGCTTGACCACCCCGCGTTCTACGTGTTGTAATAGTCCAGGGACCAAATACATCAATTCCAATGTACGTGAATGGAGGAGCAGGATCAAGCCGGTCTGATGGTAGATCCGCCATATGCGGTACTTTAAGAGTGCCCCTAGCTTTGCGACACAAAACAAAGTTGTGGATATATGACGATATTGAACGCTTGCCCCCTACTAACCAGAAACCAGCACTGCGAATTAAACCTTCAGTAAAATGCCTTCCTTGGTGTGATAATTTTTCATGAAAATGACGAATCAGGAGAGTAGCCAGGTGATGTTTTGGTATAATTACAGGATGCATCTCTATCTGTTGTAAATTCGTGGCATTTGACAAACGACCACTAACCCTCAGAAGGCCGCTTTCATCCAAAAAAGGTGAGAGCTTTAGAAGCCCACTACTTCTCGACAGAGCTTGTTGCGACTTTATTGCGTCTATTTCTTCAGGAAACTTCTCATGTTGAAGAGCTCTAATAACAGTATCTTCTGCCTCCTTGCGCGAAGATGCAAAGGTTGAGGACCTCTCCAGACGTCGGAACCTTCGCTGTATGAACCTTTTCAGAACCATTACAGCTCTCGCGAGAGATGTCCATGACGAAAATCTTTCAAATCTTTGACATCCAAGACGTTGTGGTTTCACTACAACTTTCAAGACGCGGACCTCCTTGTCTTCGTCTGGAGATACCAATGGGTGAATTCTACTGCTACTATCTTCTTCTGTCAGTAGATGAGAGGGTCCATTTAACCATTTACTTGCACCAAGATTCTCAGAAGAAATACCCCTAGTAGCTTCATCTGCTGGATTCAACTTTGTTGAAACATATTTCCACTGTTCAGGTTTTGTAGATCTTCGCTCGGTTTTCAACGTAGACATAAAACCGTCGTGTCTGGTTATGTATATAGCCCAAAACAACTTTACTATATGTGTAGAAGGTGACCTGTTGAAATGCCATGTCTAATTCATCCCGAATAATTTCATATAGTTCTACTGCTAATACCGCCGCGCACAGTTCTAATCTTGGGATTGAATGTCCATGCTTAGGCGCCACTTTGGCCTTACCAAGAACAAAGGTTATTTTCTTACCAGAAACACTTGTAGATAGAATATATGCTACAGCAGCCACTGCCTTCTCTGAAGCATCCGAAAACACAAGTAAAACATGTTCATAACCTTAGTTTAAACTTATTTATTTTAAATCGATTGCGAAACAAGCTTTAAGCTTATATTAATCACGCTCGATGTCTGCTTCCTGGATACTTAACCAGTACTCGCGCCGTTTGTATGGAAAAGTCCCAAAGGCAGAACCCGCTCATCACGGGATTCGAACCCGGGACCTTTGGTACAAGAGGCCGACGCTCTACCTCTGTACCACTGTCTTCCACTTGATACTGGGAGATAAAGCTACATCCCAATCCATTTTCTCCGTCATACTTTCTCGAAGAATCAATTTGCCTTCAATAGTCACTGGTGCTGCAATCCCAAGCGGGTCATACAATCCGTTGATTGTAGACAAAACCCCTCTGCGTGTAAAGGGCTTGTCATCCTGTAAAACTTGAAAGGTTAGGCTGTCACACTGCAGATTCCAACACACACCTAAACTACGTTGCATAGGGAAATCATTGCCATCAAAATCAAGATTTTTTAAGTCTTTTGCCAAATCAGATCTTTTAAATGCTGACAGGACCCCCGCGGAGTTTGAACAGATCTTATGAAGCTGAAGATTTCCAAATTCAAGTAAAGCTTTCTGAGTTCTCTTCACAATGCTAACTGCACTATCAACTGAAATATGAGATGATAATGCGTCATCCACATAAAAATTACGTTCAACATAACTCTTCACATCAGATCCAACAGTAGCTTCTGCAACCTCTGCAGTTTTCCGTAAACCAAATGTGGCAACAGCTGGACTTGGGCTATTCCCGAAAACATGCACCTTCATCCTATAGTCAACCAAATCGTTCTTTAAGTCATTGTCCTTGTGCCAAATAAATCTCAAATAATCCCTATGATCTGGTCGCACCCTAAAACTATAAAACATCTGACGAAGATCGGCCATAACAGCAACCCTTTCCTTCCTAAAACGAAGCAGCACTCCCAAAAGACTGTTAACAAGATTTGGTCCTGACATTAAGGTGTCATTCAGTGACAGCCCTCGAAATTTCGCGGAAGAATCAAATACCATTCTAATTTTATCTCTTTTCTTTGGATGATATACTCCAAATAGTGGTAGGTACCAACATTCTTTGTCAGGTCCAATTACAGATGCACGCTCAGCATGCCCAGCTGATATCAATGCTTCCATAAATTCATGTACATGTTGCTTTTTGACTGGGTCTCGATGAAGAGATGAACTGAATACCTTATTCCTATTCAAAGCCTTTTGACGGTTGTTAGGCAGTTGCGGGCGATTTTCCTTAAATGGAAGTAGAGCAATCCAATTACCAGAACTGTCATATTTCATTTCATTAGACATCAGCTGCTGAAACTCTTTATCTTCAACTGACAAGCCAAGTTTGTTGTCATTCTTTGTAATACGAAACAGAGTGTCGTCAGTTTCCACTTCACACACCTTATAGAAATTTTCACATGGTTCCATACTGGATGGTCTTCCATTGTTTTGTACAAATGTTTTCATTGAACTGACGTGAACTCCATCTAAACAAGATTCCCCGACGATAACCCATCCTAATTTAAGTCTTTGGCCAATGGGTTCATGGGGTTGACCTAATCTCTGATCCATGATATGATGTGCTTCCAAGATATCTCTTCCAAGAAGTAACTGAATTTGCGCACTGTCATCAATCGGTGGTATCATATGCGCTATGTCAACAAGATGCTCAAAGTTCTTAGCTACATTCTGAGTTGGGATTTCATGACGGTTGTTTGGAATCAAGTCACATTCTATTATCGAAGGTATGTTTAAGTATTCTTCACCATCAAGTGATTCCACTACAAATCCAGAACTTCTCCTACCACTCATAATCATCTTCCCACTACATGTATTCAAATTGTAGTTCATTGGTTCACTATGAACACGAAATTTATCAAATAAGTCACCATTTGCCAACGATGAATTGCTCTGTTCGTCGACAATGGCATACGTACGGATTGACGGGCAATTGCTCGATTTATAGTGAATATTCACTAACACAATTTTGGCACATGATTTACCAGTTCCACCATCACATACTTCTGTACACGTGTTATTTAGGTTTAACCCCGGTGATGTATTTGTCCGATTAAAACCATGCGTGTTCTCCCCGCCGTGATCCACTACATTTCTCGAGCTTCCTGGAGATCTGTATACGTGCATTGCTGTTGCATGAGTGGCAACACCACATTCACCGCACTTAACGGCCTGTTCACACTGGCTACGCAAATGTTTCGCAGCACAACACTTAAAACATACCCCATATTGCTTTAAGAGTGCCTTTCTCTCATCCAAAGTTTTGTGTCTAAAAGCAAAACAATTGTTTATAGTATGATCCCCAGTATGTATAACACATTTCAAATCCTTGTTTCCTTCAATTGTTGTTTTGGCGGCTGAAAATGATTTCGAACCCCTACCATTTGTCCGATTAGAATTGGAATAATTTGTATCTGTGACTCGGTTATCTGAAGGTTCAAATTTAAAGCACGGGTTGTTGACTACATCTGCTATTTCTTGTACAAAATCACAAAAATAACCGAATGGAGGGTATAACTCATCCTTTGTTCGCATACGTGAAGATGCTCGATCACGCCATTTTGACTGAATACCTATAGGCAACTTTGATACTATTGGTTGTATTTCTTGTGGTGAATCAAAACTGCTGAAAAACCTTGAATACATAGTATTCTCTTTCATGGCACGAATCTCCAATAATATGTCTGACAGTTCATATAGTTTCTCTCTGTCCTTGTATGTAAGCGGTCTTTTGATTAGCGTCCCAAGATTTTTCCTCATAGCGTCCATCACATTAATTGGAGAACCGTAGCGTTTATCTAAACGTTCCCATGCCTGTAACAACCCTACAGATGGTTTGCCAGCATTAGCTTTTCTGATATTATTAACTTGCCTACTGGACTCTCTACCAGTGAATTTGATCAATAAATCAAGTTCTTCTGCTGAGGTAGCTTCAATGTATTTTACAACACTCTGAAATGTTTCTTTCCAAGATATGTAATTCTCTACATTGTCATCAAACGTGCGAAGTCTTTGATCAAGAATTTGTTTTCTTGTAAACAGCCTTACTATATCTGCATTGCGTTCAAAGTCATGATCCTTATGTTTATCAGGTAGATGATTGTCAACACATTTTGAAACATTATGTCCTTCATTGTCATGAATGTTGGAATCATCAGCAATATTATTTATTTCTTTCCCTTTATTCTTGTTATCAACTTCATTACTGTCATTTTGGTTGAGTTTTTCAAGTGTAGGAGTATGTTTAACAGAAGGTTCACTTTTCACATTATGCCCAAATAAACGTTCATTTTGATCCTTAACATAATCACTTGTCCTATGACTTTGGTCAACATATGATGATAATTCACTATGAGTCACTGAGCCTTCTTCCAAAACGCGCAACTCAGCATCTGCCATTGCAAAGTCCATTGTAGCTTTCAGTGTTTTTTTCTTTGCTTCTATTTCTGCCCTTTTCATAATGAAATCCATTACTTGACGAGCAACCTCAGTTTTTATCCTCTGACGTGAAAGAGCTGATGAAGCATTTGAACGTGATTTGTGTGACCTTGAAGAACTAGCTGACTTAACTTTCACCTACGTATTTTCTGCTAGCAATTCTTTTTCCATATTGTTTGAATCCTGATAAAAATGTAATGCATCACTGTATTTGTTCACAGTAAATTCCCTATCCAATCTATGAGACGAAATCTCCCTTTTGCTTTCCGCAGTGATTTTACGTTCAAGAAAAGTTGTGAACTGGTCCGAAAGATTAACATAATCAACGTAAACATTGTCCAATAACCGAATTGTACTTTCCAATGCATTTGGATGTAGGTCTTCACATTTTATTAAAAAACAGTGTTCATCAATAGTCCTACCTAACCGTGACAACTTTTGGTTGTAGCCATCAATTTTGTCCATGTAGTCTTCCAACGCCCTCTCTGTTAGGCGATGGGTCCGTCTTCCATCAAGCGACATCCTGCTCTGATGATTTTTTCACTATTCTGTCTTTGGGTTACAGATAGCTAAACCGCAGGGTAAGTTCTCAAAACTTTAATTCAGATACACGCGGTGAAAAACTACAAAGGAAAAAAGAAAAAACATTGCTATAAAACAAGTCACAATATCCATTTGAGTCTCATAAATCATCCACTCAGCCTTTCTCACCAAGCATTAATTCCTCTTCAACCTATAACAATTACATGTACTTAATTGCTACCATTAATTATAATTGTTAAATAGTATTAACTGAACCTCCAAAATATAGGCCTTTCCATTTGCTCGAATAACTCAAATAATCTCGGATTACCAAAAAATCACAATCAATACTGTATGCACGTTTGAACAAAGTATTTCCTATTGTTACAAACAACATCCATATCCACTATGATTATTTAAATCAATCCTGAATTCGCCACATACAGTAAAGCGTATCAATAAGTAAATCCCATAAAGAACGTTATTTATATTGACCTGTGAAATCGGCTGTTAAATAAAAACAAAAACATCACGTGACCAAACAATTCCGTTGAAATGACCCTGACCTTTACACACAAGGTGCAACATTTACGAAACGCAGATTTCCATGTATAAAACAATAAGATCAAGTGACAGGTCAAACTACCGATACTTCTCGATAAAGTGACTTATATGCAATCATAAAAATAACAACAAAACAAACTTACATCGTCATTTCAGGCGGATGGCGACTAAAATCAATTGCAAGCCAAAACACAGCCACGCTGACTAATACCGGAAATACACTACAACGCGAATACCATAGAGTATATCCGAATATAATAAAAGGAATCAAAGCGCTGAAAGTATTCAGCACACTAATAAAGTGATACGTTTCTCTCCCCTATCTCTGTCATATTTATCACTTCAGGGCCGATCGCGCGAACATCAGTGCCCAGCCAGCGAATACTTGCTTGTATACATGTGTGTGTGTGTGTGTGTGTGTGTGTGTGTGTGTTTCATCAGTCATATTTGTTACAACTCATACTTACCTGTCACAATGTTAACTTCAATATAGCAAAGACATCTTCATAATCGAAAATATAATTAAAAGGGAATGGCCGTATCTAATGTTGTGAGAACTTGTGGCCAGACCCTTTTGCCTATAATAGTATACGATATACCTGTACAATGTATAATGTTAAAATATGTTTAAACTAAGTAAAATTGTTCATAATCTCAGAAAATTTGGTTAAACTGGAATCTACACCACAGTCCGTCGAGCAGTTATTGGGAAAAATAGTCAATGTACTTAGTTCATCAACAAATATATCTGAATGTATTGTGTTTACAAAATTATTAGTTAGATCATTTCTCCATCTATATTTAGAATTTATTTCATCATTGTCTACATTCTCGTCACGTGATAAAGATGTAGCGTCAATATTAATGCTGTTTTCAAATGTATACTCAATTAAACAATGACCAGTTAAAGAGTTCGGGTCATTAACTTTGAATGAAGTAATAAGATCAAAAATTGATTCAGACACTAAAACATACTCCACCAAACTGCATCCTCTCGATCCTACAATATAGGTTTACCAACACCGAAATCGTCTCCACAACGACCATTCAAAATGCTTAAACTAGTTTGTTTATACAAATCTATCAATGCATTACCATTACTATTGGTGTGACCTTTATCATGAGAAAATCGTGGACGTAATACGTCATCTGTATAAGCATCAGGTAGTAAAAGCTATCGTTATCTAAATCAGAATCAATACAGTCGGGATTATCCGATGTACGGCTATTAAAATCACCTGATAATAAAATGTTATTCTGACCATCCGTATAGTTATGAATCAATAATATCGAGTTTAACAATCTGTCAAAAATATTTTGTACCTGTAAATTAAATCTACCGCTACCCTCTAGTACAACATTGCATAATCCAATAAATAAGTCATTATCAAGAAAGAATAAATTACCATCCAACCTTATCCATAAAATATCATCTTCGCTTTTGAAAAACAAACTTTTGTCATTCACATATGTATCTGTTATATAAATAATGATTCCACCTGAATCACGTTTTGAGGTTTTACTTATTTGTCTATGTAAACAAAACTGTTGAAAATCGGATACATTTAAATCAATAGATTCATTTGGCCATGGCTCAGTGAACATCACTGTATCCTTTTTATCAAATATGGAAAAAAATTCTGGACAATGCAGTTTATTACAATATTTAGACACTAAACACTGTATATTTAGAACAGCAATGTTAAGGTTCACCTTCTCCTGCCATTCCTAGCCCGAGTCGATATATGTTGAAGTCGTGCATTCGCAACTGATAGTTGAGTTTTTATTTTCACAGCGAATTTGTTGTTGACTACGCTCACTATTAGCACGGTTAACGAAAACTGATTGTGCCCGGCGTGGGCCCGATCGTTGTCTGGTTATTGATCTAGAAGTGTGGGAACCTTCCTTATCCTTTGGTCCCTTCTGGGGTTCAGAGTATATAGATTTAGTTTTTGAATTAGTGTTTGGTTTTGGGGCGTTTCGTGTGCCATGGAGATTAAAGAGGGATGCTACCCTCGTCTGGCGCGGCTGTGAGAAGTCTATCACCATGTCCATATAATCACTGTTTACTAATGCCGTTGAAATGTTTGCATTATGTGCTGTGTTAGGCGGATTTCCGGAAGTATCCGATGTCGCGGTCTCTGACGTCGAAACGATGTCTACCGTGGCAACAGGTCTACTATGGAATTAATTTCCGTGGTAAAGAGTTGGCGTAATGCCCTCCGACGCAACGACGTTGTTTGCCATGACGTCACAACTACCATGTATGTCCAGTACCGGAAATGCTACTAACCTCGACTGATTAAGTAATGTGTGCCAGTCAGGATACATCAACTATTTCCTTAGGCAAATCTCGGTCAATGGAATAGCCAGGGCTATGTTTAAGTGTTTTTGCGTTTGACATGATATGTTCTACATCGTTGTGATTCATAAAATAACAGTAAACTAAGACGTGTCATCTACCAAACTAATTGTGTTTAACAGTTTAGACATTTTACTCCCTTCCTGCTGCCCCAGTAACACATGTTGTGTTTAGAATTTATATCTTTGAAATTATTTGAAAGAGGACCACCAAAGGAACATTCCTGTGAAGATTTGTTGAAATTTGCCAATTGGATTAGGATGATATGTCATTTGAGGCTAAAAGTTCCCTTTACCCCTTTTCAGATGCCACATGGTAACGTTGTCTATGGCTTACATAATTATAAAGAAGGTCACTCAGACAAGCACTTTCATAACAATGGTGTTTTAAAAAACCTTTTTTTTTTCAACCAATTAATATGGCATGAAAAGTTTTCGTAGAGAGTCACCGAAGGATCATTTCTACTTAATAACCTTGGAATCGGACAAGCGGATTTAGAGCAGCAGAATTTTCAATATTGGGCATTTTACTCCCTTTCTCATACCACACAAACAAGAGTATATATATCTTTGAACATAATGAAGAAAAGGCGCACAAAAGAACATTCCTGTGACGTTTGATTTAAATGTGTCCAATGGATATGGATGAGATAAGCCGTCCCGCAAGAAAACCAACATTGTGGACTCTGCGTAGAGTATCGACCCGGATCAGCCTAAGCATGCCGCGCAGGCTTACCCGGATAGACACTTTTCGCCTCCTGTCGATTTTCTGTGTTTCAGGAATCATTACTCTATACCTCTATCCACCTGAGACGGAATGTGTCGTGTAACACAATGAGAGTAGAGGTATAGAGGTATATACGTGAGATATTAGATCCATTGAGGGTATAACTATATACGGGATATCACGTGTATCTTGTGACTCTCTCTGGGGGTTAACCTTAAATTATATCTTCACAATAAAGCTTGCGAAAAGTACTACGATACGATTACTTTATTTACCTGTGTTTTCCTCGTTGACAATTTGATGTAGCTGCAAGAATGCTACACACGTAACACAAGAGAACGTTGATGCAACGCATCAATGTCGCCGGATATCCATAGACCATAAAACATTGACCATACACACAACCAACTAATTATTGATCATAAACAGTAATGGAAATGAGTAATCTTGCCAATCATTAGTCTTAGTATGTATACAGTGCTTTCATTAAGGAATAATTATAAGATTTGTGAATTCCACATACACTTTTCAAGATGTTTGTCAGAATATTTGAATTTTATTATTTTTCAATAAAACCACAAAACAGACAATTTAGGATTTGCATGCAATAACACGTCATTTTACCCTCCTCTTTTAAAGTCAACAGTGGACTCCTTTGCAGCAATCTACTTTTAAAACAATGAGATAAGGGTAAAATCGCTAAAGACATGAGTTTTCTCTTTTTCTCAAAATGATATTAGGTTAGCATCCTAATTATATCATACTTTAACAAATGTTGAAATGTAGTCCAATATTTATAAATTAGACCACCTTCAAAATATTATATCAACTAAACAGTTAAATCTCATTGAAATTGTTGTATAATTTAAACTTAATTTCGAACATAAACTTAGCCCTACAACATGTTAATTTATTTTAATTCTTTCCTTCCTTTTTTATAATGAAAACAACAAACTACTCATGTTTTAAAATTATATTATGATGAGCGCCGTTGTGTCAATGATGCATAACAATATGCAGATCGGAAGCAATATGCCTTTAGGGAATTAAACGACACATTTAAAATTGTCATGGACGAAATAATTTTGTACGAAAGACCCGATTCTTTCTTATTCGCAGAGGTGTCGTTCTTGAAAGTCTCTTTATAGGCAGAGAGTGTTCGTTCAAAGTAATTTTTCCATTAAAACCAGTTTTATCTTGGTTTGTTTTTTTCTTCATTTGTTTCGAACCGAATAAACATTTTAAATCACCTATAATTTACTATTTGTAAGTGAGTGTAAAGAGCGGCTCTCTGCAATCGTGAATCGTAAATAACAAACTTTCGTTATTCCCGTTACGTAATTGGCAAGGCAAAATGGCAGAAAAAATGTTTTTAGAATTGTTTCAGTCCGTAGATGGACACATGACTCACTTAAATACCACTATGGGGGCTCAAGGCGTGGCAAAAGTTGTCCAAAAGAATTTAAAGAATGGATTAAAAGTATTGAAAAATCTGGCACGTTAAATGGAATACTTAATGAAAGGGTTAATTATATAGCATATCAGGCAAGCATAGGCCCTGTCAGGGATTTGCTGATTTTGAGGAAAATTAGGCACAGACCGAGCGGAAAACGTGTGGGTTATTTCATTGATGATCTCAGGGATGATTCTCTTAAAATGAAAATAATGAGGGAAAACCCACAACTTTTTCAGAACGCGGTTACGATAGCTACACGAGAACAGAATCTCCGTAGGCGATTTCAATTGCGAACGAGTCACGAGCCGAGAGAAAATCATCAAGTTGATGAGGCCGTCCCGATAGAGGTTGATCACTATCGACAGAAGATTAAGTGTAATTACCGTCACAAGATAGGGCCCTCATTGCAGATTGCAGAGCGCGAAAATGCGACGAGCAAGTAAGTCAGGCAAGAAAAGGGTCGATACAGAAAAAAAGCGGTATCTGTTATCAATGCGGAGAGCCAGGCCACTATGCTTGAGAATGTGGAAAAAGAAGCAATGTGTCTTCTGGAATCCATAAGTCGGGGCAACATTTTAACGCAAATACTTTCCACATGTAGAAATCGGTAAGTTGGCTGTACAAAAAGAACAAAAATACTATTTTTATAAAGTCTGCAGGTGTAGGCTCAAATTCACTTCTTCTTAAGTTTTGGAAACAAAAATACAGAACATATTGGTAGATTCTTGTGCCGAGGTATGCTCGCACGCAATCGAAAAATAAAGATCCTTCCGCAAACAGTTCATGTTTGTTATTGTCAGGTATTCAAACATTCGGAAAATCCTCCTTTGAAAAACGTTACATTGGAAACAATAAGCCAATTATCACTAATGCTGTTGATAAACTTTCCTGGAGTCGTTTCTCCGCATACTGATGTGGTTAACCTCGACGCACCGCCGATATACAAACAACAGGTCATTAAAATTAGGCGTAAAATTAGGGAAATCTGTGCAGACACAGATATTGACCTGAGTCATACTGAGACGGGTAAGCATGAAAATGTATACATGTATCCAACCTCCCATTTAACTCAGACCATATCGCACCATTTGAACAACCGTTAAGTTATATACAATTAACGAGCACAACGGTGTTTATAGAGTGGAAAATAATGAATGTGCTGTCAATACCAATGATAAGGCTTGACGAACAATTCTAGGTATATCTATCTGTACCAATTATATCTCCGAAACCACTTTATCATGTCCAATAGACATTGGCTGACTTCGGTAACCATGGAAAACTTACCTTTTAGTCCAAAGCAATTGGGTAATTATTTCTAGGGTGGATTTACATTTGATTTAATATGTAATGATCAGCATACGAAGGTTGAAATTAGATCTCCTATTGACTTAATGGAGCTCAAACAGGAATGCACTTCATCTATAGAGTATTTCACACTCGCGGCACTGTCTGTTGTAGGAGTTTTGCAAACTTTTCTGAAATTCAAATTCCCACGACTTTATCAGAAATAAAGAACTTGCCTATCGATAAGTTAATTAAAGAGTTAGAATTCACAAGGTTCAGAAAAATTGAAGTAAGTTCGTCGCGTAGCGCTTGGTATTACGTTAGCCTGGGTATTGTCATAGGGGTGGGCATATTGGTATTATGAATATGTTATCAAAAAAAAAAAAGTGTTTTAATTAACTGTCTGCCAAATTGTTTACGTAAATGGATGACAAAGGGGCGGGACGAAGCGGTTCACAATGAAGTGAACTCCAATCGATGGATAATGGCGGAAACCCACAGCCAACCGTTTCAGCGCCGTCCGGAGAAGGGTTAACAGGGTCCGTGGAGACGCCTAGAGAGTACCTGTATGATGTATCCGAGTTTGTTTTTTAGCAAAGGGGCTAATGATGTTCCGGAAAAGAACTAACTAATGTTTAATGTGTTTGTTAGGCTGCAGTCTATAGAATCGTATATCTAGTGTAACACTATACTACGTTCATGTTGTTTTCATGTGTGGACATTATAATCCCATCGAGATCATAAAATATCATCGTATAGTCAGGTGTTGTGTTTGTGCTAATACGGCACAATTATAATGAGCTGTGCGGTTATCTGCCTGGCGATGGACACACGTATAGGGTCTATTAAGATGATAACGAGCGGGACAAATGATAACAAATCGGGGGATCAGCAGTTTTAGAAACATACCTGTGGGGATATTGTTGTTCTACATGATCCAATTAACGTAGTAGGAACTGGACTCTATCTTTACAGACAGGTTATCAATGAAACAGAGATCACGTCTATAATGACCTCCTGTTCGACATGTGAATGGAATTCCTGGAGAATTCACTATGACATTTATGAGATCCATACCTACATCCAAAATCAACGCCGTGCTTTAACCATCTGTTTCGGACAAATGAACAATTAATTATTTGGCTACTTGATTATAACTGCAGACTTTGGTTTTGGTCTCGCTGCGACGCAGTTGCGAAAGCGAGACTAAGGTGTTGCTTTTCTGGCGACGGCGACGGCGGCTTCAAACATTTGCGTTTAGCTCAACGTTAAAGTTACGTTTTTTTTAACTTTTCTGAATATGTACTGGTACTAGAGCTTTCATTTTTCGAATATAGTTACATCTAATACTCTTCTTCACATTGTATGCTAAAGATACTGAGTATGACCTATTTTTTGGGGGGAAAAACATGATTTTTGTGGTTTTTGGTTGACTTTGAGATTTGGTCATGTAGCTTCCTCATTTTCTGTTAAATTGATTTCAAATTTTGCACACATATTTCATAAATGAAGTACATCAACATATCAAACGGGTTTTTGGGTCAAACATTTGGATTTTTTTTCTTTTTCATTTCTTGTATTTTTCAATTTTGCGCTTAGCTCAACGTTAAAGTTTCGATTTATTTTATTTCTCTCAATAAGTACTGGTCCTAGGGCTTTCATATTTGGAATATAGCTACATCTAATATCCTGCTGCACATTGCACACTGAGGATGCTGAGTGTGACCTTTTTTGAGGGTAAAACACTTGATTTTTGGTGGATTTTGATAATTGGACATAGCTTCTGCATATTTTGTTGGATTAATTTCAAATTGTGAACATACATTTCATAAATAAAGTACTTCAACATATCAAACAGGTTTCGGGGTTAAACGTTTGTATTTTGTTATTTTTTTTGAATTTCTTGGTATTTTTAGATTTTGCGTTTAGCTAAAAATAAAAAATTTCATTTCTTGTATTTTTGAACTTTGCGTTTTGGTCAATCTTTTTTTGTTTGAATTTCTTGTATTTTTGAACTTTGCACATTTGTATATATTTTTTTTTTTAATTTTGTGTTTATCCGATTTCTTTCTTTTTTTTAATTTCTTGAATTTTTTAACTTAAAAACTATTGTGTTTAGCTCAATGTTAAAGTTTTGTTATTTTACTTTTTGTCTTTTACACTTACATTGATAGTCAAAGCAGGGGACAGCGAGACATTTAATTACGCGTAATTCTTGTTAAGATGTTGTTTTGATATTTGTAATTGTGCATATAAAATGTTGTGTTTGGTTTATGCATGCACTGTTTATTGTAGTTATTTTCAAATGTGTAGGGCTGCGTCAACTCATTGTGTTAGTTATATAGTTGTACAATTTTCTGGGTGAAAATTTATTAAGAGGGGGACGAATGTAACACATTGAGGGTAGACGTATAGAGGTATATACGTGAGGTATTAGAGCCATTGAGGGTATAACTATATACGGGATATCACGTGTATACGGCGCAAGCCCTGTATAATGAGGAGATAGACAGGCCTGAGAGAGAGAGAGAAAGAGAGAGAGAGAGAGAGAGAGAGAGAGAGAGAGAGAGAGAGAGAGAGAGAGAGAGAGAGAGAGAGAGAGAGAGAGAGAGATAGAGAGAGGAGAGGCATATAGTCTGGAGAGAGTCTTGTGACTCTCTCTGGGGTTAACCTTTGAATTAAATCTTCACAATAAAGCTTGCGAAAAGTACTTATCAGGTTACGTTAAATTATCATGAAACCAGACAAGCTCTTTCGTAAGAACGTAGTTTTGAAATGTTGCCCCTTTTCTGAATCCGGCTGATTGCCCTGTTTAACAACCAATCAATATGATTATGTTTGAAGAGAGTCATCCAATGAACATGTTTACCACATTATATTGGTATAAGACAAGCGAATTCAGAAAAAATATATAATATGCATTCGTAATTCAATCTAGAATTGTTTGCACTATTTATTTTTTGGCGTACTGAATAGGTAGAAATGGTGTTCTCAGTCATTTACATCACGTGACTTCAAAACTTTCACCTGAAACTATGGTACATCGCAATTCTACCAAAAACCAGAACTACTGTTAAGGATGTACTGAACTGGAAAGTGGATTTTCTATGATATTAAACTTTTGTTGTAACATCGTGTTTTTTTCATGCAAATTACCAATATTTGAAAGATGATATACTAATTGTTTGTCTTCTTGTGGTTTAAATCTCATTCTAAAGTTATGTTATCCATATATTTGGATGTGCACGTGATATGTTGTAATTAAATCTATAAAATAGACGATAATTTGCCCTAATGAGAACCCATATATATCAGGTGTAAGAATAGACAACTTCAAAACTTTGAAATGAGGTAAAAACATATTTATAATATTTAACTATTTCTGAAACTTCTTCAGATTATTGCGATAACCATCATTTGTCAATATTTAAAAAGAAAAGTATATGTCATTGAGCAAAATTTTCAGTTTTTCATGTCTGAATGTCTAAAAAATGTTAAAATATGAATATAACTATTTATTTTTTAAACATATCTTCAATTGTCATTAAAGTATTCCAATATTTTATACTTATTTTCAAAAGCATATGATACTATACAACTTTGAGAATAACATTTATATACATGGATTTAAATATGTTCCTTTTACCCAGCTATATTATATGATCAAACAGCGCTTGGAAGGTTCACGAAACAAATTCAGCTCTTTATCTCAAACCAATTTAATCCACTATGTATTAAATTGTGAAGCATTATAAAAAGGCATAATGACTACACATGTTTTAATTGACAATATAATCAGATGAAATGATAACAATGTTACATTGTTTTTATTTCTTTTTAAATATCCACTTCTCAGTTCAGTACATCCTTAATATACCCAGTGATGTAAGCGAAATACTGTTGAAACAAACACAAATTAAACGAGAACGATATATTTGTAAGTCTAAAATGTAGAATCATGTTAATGCATTATTATATATAAACAAAAGTACACGGACTCACACGAGCACGCGCGCACACACACAGGGAAGAGAACGGCGTCTGGAGTCGGATGTAACAAGGTAAGCTTTCCACATTGTATTCGCGTTTTGAAGCATTTGAAACAGTCGAATTTTGAAAACATTGTGACAAAACGAGCTTTTTACTCTTTTAACACGATATTTTGTTTACACTTTTACAAAATTACACGTTAAAGCATAGAGATTTACCATACGTTTGACTACCTTTTACAACGTTTGACTACCGTAAACAACGTTTGACTACATTTAACAACGTTTGACTACCTTTAACAACGTTTGACTACCTTTAACAACGTATAATTGCAGTTGCTTCAAAAGCACTATGAATCGCTCGTTTTGATTGGTTCAAAACCGATCACGTGACTAAAAGGAATTGCGTTTATTTTCCAATAACTGCAATTGGTCACATGAACAGTTCACGGAACTACTTTCGGAAAATACCTTTAATTTCGCCAGTAAACCGTATAACAATGCCACAAATGATTATGCCGAGGTCATATTCAGCTTAGTTTATTAAAAGTAATAATAAATAATATTCATGAGATATTATATCTATCACATAAAGTGACTTATAAGGCGTATTTCGATAAAAATGTGCTTAACATTTACAATATTTCTAGATGAAACGCTGACGTGACGTCATTTTCCTAGTATTAGGTAATTTTCCTAGTATTAGGTAATTTTCCTAGTATTAGGTCATGTTCATCCGCGTAAAGAACATACAAAAGAGATTCCAATTTTTAATTTATATGTCCCTTTTCAAACAATTCTTTCGATGAAAAATAGCTGTTTTTTTCTTAAACTGCAATTATGAGGGTTTAATGTATGTTTTTGTACAGTTATAAGAGTATAACACGAAATTGCCAAATTACACAGCTGACATAATGCCCTTCGTGTTATATACTCTTATAACTGTACCAAAACATACATTAAACCCGTTATTGACTACCTTAAACAACGTTTGACTACCTTTAACAAGGTTTGACTGCATTTAACAACGTGTGACTACTTTTAACAACGTTTGACTACCTTTTACAACGTGTGACTACTTTTAACAACGTTTGACTACCTTTTACAACGTTTGACTACCTTTAACAACGTTTGACAAAGGTCACTTTGACAAGCCTCATTCGTTTTCCACCAATTGGCTAACAGTATATTTGGTGTATCAGCCGGTTGCTTGGTAAGTATGTTGTGGTGTGTACTGGTGTGGGAAAGCCAGTAAATACAAAGGTATGTGAATTTACCGCCGCGATATGAATGAAAAATTATTGAAGACGGCTTTAAACCCCAAATTAATCATACAGTGAGTTGTATTTGGGACAAATATGTTGTAAGTAAACGTAAACTATATCATTCAAGTGTATACGGGTTGAGTGTTTCGTTTTAACCTTCCTTGTACTATTGAATTACTATGTCAATTTCACTTTCATCAATTACGTTTCTTTCGATTGCTAAATTTAGAATGTCACCACGTGTCAAACTATATACAGGCTACGGGAATTATTTGGGTTGTTTTCCCCCTCGCGGCAAGGTTTTTCGATGGGCTATCAGGGGCGTAGCTAGCCCTCTATTCATGTGGATTCATAATTGTGCTAGGGGGGTCCTGGGGCACCCCTGAACATTTTGAAAACAATGGTGCAATCTGGTGCATTCTGGGCGTTCTGAGGTACTTTTTAGTACTGGAAAATGGACAGTTTTAGGAACATAAATAAAAAAATGAACCCTTTACTCTGCAGATTCTTTTTTTTAAATAGAGCTAAAATAGCAAACAAATACAAGCCCCGATTACGTTAACAATACTCAAATCTATTGTTTTGTCACCGGAGATGAACACTTTTTTTTTGTCACGGGAGTGGAACAACAGCCTTTAGTGGGCGGGTTTCTCGCAGAGTCCGCCGCGTGTATTAGGGGAACACTCGGGCCCAGAGGCCCCTGTCAGCGGAGTTGAACACTTGTTTTGTCACCGGAGTGGAACACTTTTTTTTTGTCATGGGAGTGGAACGCCTGCCTTTAGTAGGCGCGTTTCTCGCAGAACTCGGGCCCAGAGGCCCTTGTCACCGTAGTGGAACACTTTGTTTTGTCACCAGAGTGGAACACTTTTTTTTGGCACGGGAGTGGAACGTCTGCCTTTAGTAGGCGCGTTTCTCGCAGAACTCGGGCCCAGAGGCCCTTGTCAGCGGAGTGGAACACTTTGCTTTGTCACGGGAGTGGAACGTCGGCCTTTACAGAGTCCGCCGCGTGTATATGGGAAGCACTAGGCTGCTGGCCGGGGAAATGTGAGCCGTGGCCGAATTTGCTATACGGCAGGTCCCGCCGTCTACCGGCGTTTACGGCAAAGTGATATCCTTGTTTCAAGCGAGCACTCCGCTGCCTGTAGGAGGAAATAATGTGAGCCGTGGCCGAATTTGCAATAAGGCAGGTCCCGCCGCCTAACCGCGCTTACAACAAAGTGCTGGCCCTGCTCTTAGCGAGCATTCGGCTGCTGGTAGGGGGAATGTGAGCCGTGCCCGAATTTGCTATAAGGCAGGTCCCGCCGTCTACCCGCATTTACGGCGAAGTGCTGTCCTTGTTTCAACCTAGCACTCCTCTGCTGGTAGGGAAATGTGAGCCGGGGCCGCATATATGCTATACAGAAGGTCCCGCCGTCTACCCGCGCTTACGGGCGAAGTCATGGTCTTGTTTCAAGCTAGCACTCCGCTGTGAGTCGGGGCCGCATATGCTATAATTTAGTATAGAAACGGCAAGGAACGTTTGAAATGAGGATGTAGTCAAGTACGCATACTGCAACTTTGGCTGAATTTTTGTTTTGTCAGAATCATGTGGATTCAGCCGCGTAGTCGTG
>JASEVX010000004.1:4844771-5067459 GCA_031761405.1 Serripes groenlandicus
AATGCACGTACATTATGATATAATACACGTACAACATACTATAAATGCACGTACATTATGATATAATACACGTACAACATACTATAATGCACGTACATTATGATATAATACACGTACAACATGCTATAATTCACGTACATTATGATATAATACACGTACAATATACTATAATACACGTACATTATGATATAATACACGTACAACATATTATAATGCACGTACATTATGATATAATACACGTACAACATACTATAATGCACGTACATTATTATATAATACACGTACAACACGTACAACATACTATAATGCACGTACATTATGATATAATACACGTACAACATGCTATAATACGCGTACAACATACTATAATACACGTACAACATACTATAATGCACGTACATTATGATATAATACACGTACAACATGCTATAATACGCGTACAACATACTATAATACACGTACAACATACTATAATGCACGTACATTATGATATAATACACGTACAACATACTATAATACATGTACATTATGATATAATACACGTACAACATACTATAATGCACGTACATTATGATATAATACACGTACAACATACTATAATGCACGTACATTATGATATAATACACGTACAACATGCTATAATGCACGTACATTATAATATAATACACGTACAACATGCTATAATACACGTACAACATACTATAATACACGTACAACATACTATAATGCACGTACATTATGATATAATACACGTACAACATACTATAATACATGTACATTATGATATAATACACGTACAACATACTATAATGCACGTACATTATGATATAATACACGTACAACATGCTATAATTCACTTACATTATGATATAATACACGTACAACATACTATAATACACGTACATTATGATATAATACACGTACCACATACTATAATGCACGTACAACATACTATAATGCACGTACATTATGATATAATACACGTACAACATACTATAATGCACGTACATTATGATATAATACACGTACAACATACTATAATGCACGTACATTATGATATAATACACGTACAACATGCTATAATTCACGTACATTATGATATAATACACGTACAATATACTATAATACACGTACATTATGATATAATACACGTACAACATATTATAATGCACGTACATTATGATATAATACACGTACAACATACTATAATCACGTACATTATGATATAATACACGTACAACATACTATAATGCACGTACATTATGATATAATACACGTACAACATACTATAATGCACGTACATTATGATATAATACACGTACAACATACTATAATTCACGTACAACATACTATAATACACGTACAACATACTATAATGCACGTACATTATGATATAATGCACGTAAAACATACTATAATGCACGTACATTATGATATAATACACGTACAACATGCTATAATGCACGTACATTATAATATAATACACGTACAACATGCTATAATACACGTACAACATACTATAATACACGTACAACATACTATAATGCACGTACATTATGATATAATACACGTACAACATGCTATAATTCACTTACATTATGATATAATACACGTACAACATACTATAATACACGTACATTATGATATAATACACGTACCACATACTATAATGCACGTACAACATACTATAATGCACGTACATTATGATATAATACACGTACAACATACTATAATGCACGTACATTATGATATAATACACGTACAACATACTATAATGCACGTACATTATGATATAATACACGTACAACATGCTATAATTCACGTACATTATGATATAATACACGTACAATATACTATAATACACGTACATTATGATATAATACACGTACAACATATTATAATGCACGTACATTATGATATAATACACGTACAACATACTATAATCACGTACATTATGATATAATACACGTACAACATACTATAATGCACGTACATTATGATATAATACACGTACAACATACTATAATGCACGTACATTATGATATAATACACGTACAACATACTATAATTCACGTACAACATACTATAATACACGTACAACATACTATAATGCACGTACATTATGATATAATGCACGTAAAACATACTATAATGCACGTACATTATGATATAATACACGTCCAACATACTATAGAGCACGTACATCATTATATAATTCACGTACATTATGATATAATACTCGTACAACATACTATAATTCACGTACATTATGATGTAATACACGTACAACATACTATAATGCACGTACATTATGATATAATACACGTACAACATACTATAATGCACGTACATTATGATATAATACACGTACAACATACTATAATGCACGTACATTATGATATAATACACGTACAACATGCTATAATTCACGTACATTATGATATAATACACGTACAATATACTATAATACACGTACATTATGATATAATACACGTACAACATATTATAATGCACGTACAACATACTGTAATGCACGTACATTATGATATAATACACGTACAACATACTATAATACACGTACATTATGATATAATACACGTACAACATACTATAATGCACGTACATTATGATATAATACACGTACAACATACTATAATGCACGTACATTATGATATAATACACGTACAACATACTATAATTCACGTACAACATACTATAATACACGTACAACATACTATAATGCACGTACATTATGATATAATACACGTAAAACATACTATAATGCACGTACATTATGATATAATACACGTCCAACATACTATAGAGCACGTACATCATTATATAATTCACGTACATTATGATATAATACTCGTACAACATACTATAATTCACGTACATTATGATGTAATACACGTACAACATACTATAATGCACGTACATTATGATATAATACACGTACAACATACTATAATGCACGTACATTATGATATAATACACGTACAACATACTATAATTCACGTACAACATACTATAATACACGTACAACATACTATAATGCAAGTATATTATGATATAATACACCTACAACATACTGTAATGCACGTACATTATGATATAATACACGTACAACATACTATAATGCACGTACATTATGATATAATACACGTACCACATACTGTAATGCACGTACATTATGATATAATACACGTACAACATACTATATTTCACGTACATTATGATAAAATACACGTACAACATACTGTAATGCACGTACATTATGATATACTACACGTACCACATACTGTAATGCACATACCTTATGATATAATACACGTACAACATACTATAATGCACGTACATTATGATATAATACACGTGAAACATACTATAACTCACGTACAACATACTGTAATACACGTACAACATACTATAATGCACGTACATTATGATATAATACACGTACAACATACTGTAATGCACGTACATTATGATATAATACACGTACAACATACTATAATACACGTACAACATGCTATAATACACGTCCAACATACTATAAAGCACGTACATCATTATATAATTCACGTACATTATGATATAATACTCGTACAACATACTATAATTCACGTACGTTATGATGTACATACTATAATGCACGTACATTGTGATATAATACACGTACAACATACTATAATGCACGTACATTATGATATAATACACGTGAAACATACTATAACTCACGTACAACATACTGTAATACACGTACAACATACTATAATGCACGTACATTATGATATAATACACGTACAACATACTGTAATGCACGTACATTATGATATAATACACGTACAACATACTATAATACACGTACAACATGCTATAATACACGTCCAACATACTATAAAGCACGTACATCATTATATAATTCACGTACATTATGATATAATACTCGTACAACATACTATAATTCACGTACGTTATGATGTACATACTATAATGCACGTACATTGTGATATAATACACGTACAACATACTATAATGCACGTACATTATGATATAATACACGTACAACATACTATAATGCACGTACATTATGATATAATACACGTACAACATACTATAATGCACGTACATTATGATATGATACACGTACAACATGCTATAATGCACGTACAGCATACTATAATACACGTACAACATGATATAATGCACGTACATTATGATATAATACACGTACAACATACTATAATGCACGTACATTATGATATAATACACGTACAACATGCTATAATTCACGTACATTATGATATAATACACGTACAACATACTATAATTCACGTACATTATGATATAATACACGTACAACATACTATAATGCACGTACATTATGATATTATACTCGTACAATATAATAAAATCAACGTACAGTATAAGTTATGATGCACGTACATTATGATGTAATACACGTACAACATACTATAATGCACGTTCATTATGATATTATACTCGTACAATATAATATAATCAACGTACATCATAATAAATTAGTCGGACATTATGATATAATACACGTACATGATAATAAAATATAGAAACATCATAATGAAATTCGCGTATATCATAATATAGTACACGTACATCAAAATATAATTCGAATTAATCATAATGAAAAAAACGTACATCATAATTAAAAACATATACAAAATAATAAAATGCATTTACATCATGATAAAAATGTAAAATACACGTACATCATTTTACAATACTCGTGAATATAAAATACATGTACATATTAAAAGTACAAGTACATCATAATAAAATAACATATACAACATAATAAAATACACTTACATTATAATAAAACGCGTCATTATACATGTAAAATAAAATACACTTACATTATAATAAAACACGTCATTATACATGTAAAATAAAATACAAGTAATCATACTAATAGTACGTGTACATCCTAATAAGATACACGTACATCATAGCAAAAATACATGTACATCATATACAAAAAAAATGTGCAGTGTCGATATTGATTACTGCGATATTATAAAGTTTGATCAGTTTTCCCAATCATTTAAATTGAAGCTTCAACTTTCCAGTAGTTACAGCAAAAGTCTGGAGAAATATGAAATATACAAGATTCAACCAAGCATAATAGTTATGCAACACCTGTTATTGCATTTGTCAAAAACATCGTTAAAATATAAGAATTTGTTCATAATAATGAGTTCCTAATACTTACGGTCAAGGAACCCGTCATTATGATACACCAAAATACCCTCAACATGACGGACGATTTTCTTCCGGTCATCAGCTCGATGTCTTTAGCAAAACGATCAGCACCTATGATTGAAACAGACGGTATCGGTATTGTTTACCATGACTTCGAAGACTTTGTTTCAAATCAATCATGAAACAAACACATGATTCATATACTATAAAAAATACTCCTTTTATATAAACCATAAAGAGAGGCTATTTATAGTAACACGTCCTTGATTGGGTTTTCCCAAATTAACATACTAGTTATACTATCATAGTATATGAAGCATATTAATCTCAAACCATCATTACATTGTATGTAATATTAATATTGTCAATTGGACCAGGGCTTATAAGGAAAGTGTTATACATAAAATCGTTAAATATCAATATACAGACATCTAGGATGACTAACTATATGACATTTGCGGAAAGTGTAGAAACAGATAAACCTGCGCATCTGCGCAGACTGATCAGGTACTATCATTTTCGCTAATATATTATATATACGGTGTCGAGAAACTTCTGACAAACATTTATATTTGGATTATATAGCATGGATCCGTTACTAGTGTCTTTATACTTGTAAATACTTTAAAATGGTAGCAATGCCGGTCTGCCCTCCTTGGAGCTCAGTGTTACGGGGTAAGCATTACGACTGACATGCTGGTGTCAGGTTAAAGGTGACCAGTGGTACTAGTAACTAACGCAGGAAAACGCCGTAACATAATTGAAACATTGTTGAAAGCGGCGTAAAACATCAAACAATCATTATCTACCTTGTCATGAATTCAATAATGTTGGTTTTTTTTTATCCTGAAGCACGGCTTAATATACCAGCTAACAGATTAATTGTCGAGTCGCGATAGCTAATTCAACAACGACTGGTGCTGTCGACTGGTGCTGTTGGGAGTTCGATTACACACTCGGTCATTCATTCTTACCGATGATTGACAAGGCATTGTGAGTTGCGTTACTCGTCTTCCTCAAATGGTTTAAATGGTGGACGCTAACTTGTTCATTTGAAGAACGTTTTATGGAATAATGGAGCGAGAAAGCAAGAAAAAACCAAAACATTATTATGTGAAATGGCCGCCGTGATATATCTAAAGTACTGTAAGCAGCGTTAAAACATACAACGCAAATGACAGAGTATTTACCGTAGATCCAGCCCACCATGATACCCTCCAGGGCCGAGCCGAGCAGTAATGAAAACGCTGATATGTACCAGTCGGACAGTTGAAATAAGTAGATCCCTCCCTATATGAAAGTATCAAATAACAATCATTGTAAAAGACTGTTCCATGAAACGTATGTTAATGTGGGAAAATGGTATAATGAATCAAAACAATGATAATTAGAGCTGTCTACGACCAGAATACTTCGCTGTGCTTATATTGTTTCTGACGACAGAACATAAAAGGTCATATCGAGTTGAACCTGAACATTTAAATATTGGCAAGGCATGGATTTATATGGAAGATAATGTTACGATATCAGGTTTGGTATTGTACTACGAGGGGCGTGGAAAATTGGTATCGGTCTCGCGAGATGACCCGAGTAGACAATACAAAACCAAAAATCGCTACTGCAACATAATTTTCACTTTATTATATATATTTTTTAACTTTAAGACAGAATAAAGAAATTAATTACAAATTGTTATATTTCATAATTTACGCACAAAATATAATTTAGGATTGGTGTGTTAACCAGCGTCATCTAAAACGTGTGACATGTAAAGGCCCTGGTGTGACCGGGTGATTGCAGAGGCTCAGCTAAATATTCACTCTTTTCTGATACATCGATAATCCCCAAACCCTGTATGCAATCGCAGACCCGCCAAGCATCTCGCTGTTCCCATTGATGCTAAATGATTCAATGTGGAAGTGTTATTCTATTGGATTTATTCCGTTATGTTTCGTCGGATACTATTCTTAACCGTCAACATGAAATGAATACATTCTGAATAGACTCTAACCATCCGGAATGACGGTACTCCCTATTTACAGTACAGCTCACGCGGAAAACGCATCGTCCGCGAGCCACCGCGGACAAATCTCAACGCGGACAAATATTTTGGTCCGCGAAGGTGGGTGGAATTCCACCCATCACCGCGATTTGTTTTTATGTCCATCGCGGACGCAACAAGATAACCCCAGGGGGTTGATAAAACCGATCATCGTGGAGTTGCGGTGGAACCACCGCGGAATCGCGGTGATATTTTTTTGAATAGATAAGCTTTTTCTCGCCGTTTTGCTGGGAATTTTTTTTTAATTTTTAATTTTTATTTCATTACAGTACTAATAAATGTTGTTGAAGAGGATAATGAGTATAAATCAGTACTACATGTAACTATAAAGCAGCATAAATGCGTAACAACTTAATTCATTAAAATTCATCAATACAATTCCCCTAAACTTGATGTATTCTGTAAACGATACAACTACGTGATAATAAAACTGTTAATTCTGCCTGAAAGATGTGTAGCTTACTTTAAATCTCACTAATAAATGCCGTAATTCCATTGTCAATCACCACAATTACCAATGCATTGTTCATTCTTAATCGCCTATAAAATATTTCTTTAAAACCTGTTTCAAAGTCGGCTGAATAACAAAAACAAACTTTGCAAACAAAAAAGTGTGAAGCGCCCATGTTAGTCCCGGATTTAATTAATCAATCAAAAACTAATTATCTGAATTGAAAGAGATTACGAAGTCTCATTAATTGGCATGTTTTACTTATAAAAATACTTGTGAATTAAGGTGCGCAAACAAATTAAAATGTGTTTCTCTCATCTATACATGTTTTCATACAAATTAAGCAATTATTTTCGGGGGCGGACACTTAAATCCATTACGCTATATAATCTGATTTGATGACGATTCACTCTTGTCTTCAACTTGCGTATGTCAATTGAAATTCAGTGTTCACATTTAAAAGGGATATTTTGTGCGCTAGTTTTGTGAATTGTAAGTGCTTTTTTCGTGTCAAAGAACAATGTCTTTAAGACAGTTATCTAAGCAAGCACTCTTTCTTTCTGGTACGTTACGATATTGATGGAAATTTTCAAGTGAGAAGCAGAGGATTCATTAAGGATACAGATAAGGTAATTTAACGTTTCTCACACAACTTATCCTTTTCCCTCATACAAAAGTATCTGCAGCAGACGACTTTAAAATTGTCTACTCAAAACTATGGAAATCGTTATTGTTGTAGTTATAATTACTGAAAAAAAATGAAAGCAATGTTTTCAAAAGTCGTCTGCTGCAGATGCGTCAAGATACGTCTATATGTGGGAAAGGGTTAACAACTGATCTTCATAACACTTTAATATTCGAACCTGATTATACTTGAGGTTAATTTCGGTGTTCTATTTTGCTGATCGTCGTGCGCTATTTTTATATTTTATATGAGTCAGTGCATCAATATCAACAATTTTCACACATGAAACTTACTTAGTGTGTAGATTCTGATAACACGGAGTACACAGTAAAACATGTAGGTGGATATGATCAATGTAGACCCAGATCAACCTGCGCATCCGCACTGTTGATCTGGTCCTGCGCTGCTCGATAATTTGTCACCAAAGGTTTCGGTCAGATCAGAATACATGGATGCATATGAACATCATTATCTGTACAATACTTAGTACTTACCATGTTTGAATGTGGGAAAGGGCTAATGACTATAGTCTCCAAAACGCAACAAACAACTGTTTTAAACTTTTATTTGTATATAGTGTAAATATCTTTTCAATACAGTATATGTTTTCAAAAGTCGTGAATATATTTCATCTTTGCCACAATGTTTTCAAAAGTCGTCCGCTACAGTGGCGTGTAAAATCGTCTTTTGATATGGGAAAGGGTAAACGTCTATACGTGGGAAAGGACTAACGACTTTATTCTCCAAAATGTAACATACAATTTTTGAACTTTTATCAATATTTACTCTTTTATTTGTAGATATTGTAAATACCTTTCAATATATGTTTTCAAAAGTCGCAAATATATTTATTAAGAGATTCAAGTACATGTACTGTATATACAAAATTCAAAGATATATATACAATGTACATGTATTGTAATTTAACAATATTTCTCTCTACTAAAAAATGTGAGATAATCATATGTACGATAAACGTATATCCGATGTCTGCCATTTTCTATTAAGAAACTTAATTGACCTTATCGTAAACAAACACAATCTTCCACTGTTTTTCGAATAATTTGCTGGAATGGAATGAATTTTAGCAAGTTGTGTCATAAAATAATCGCAATTCGTCAATAAACGTGTACATGTACATAATCGGAAAAAAAATACTTTTTAATAAAAGTATAACATTTTTACAGGTAAATATTGCGGTGGAATCGCGGTGATCTAAAATAGATAAGAATAGATAAGAAGCTCGAATCGACGACATGTCAATCGCGGTGATATAATTAGCCCGTAGGCGGTATTGCGGTGATCATATAGGTTGAATTGCGGTGATTATCCGCGATGAAAAATATTTGTCCATCGTGGGATCGCGGAAAACGCGTTTTCCGCGTGAGCTGTACTGTAATAACGAAGACGATTATCAGTAATAAACCATTGTTATTTCGTAATAGTCCATTGACAAGTATGTACTAATTATACGTACATTCGTGCTTAAAGGTAGACTCAGGATAAACAAGAGTCCAGCAGTTCCTGCTGCCACTGCGAGTTTATAACGATTAAGCTGTTTGGGAAACAAGTCAATAATGGTTCCGGTTACTGTTTCAAACATCCCAAACTGAAAATAAATAAAGTGACTTAGCCCTTTCCCACATACAAAATATTTGCAGCAGACGATTTTGAAAACATTTAGTTAACACTATAAAAACTCTTTCTAAATAAAAGAACAAATATTGAATAAAGTTGATAACATTGCGGCTAAATGAGAAATTGCTCATTATGAGCAATTTTCCACAATGTCACTAATGTCTATGTCGTGTAAGCAAACATTTCATAATCTAATCTTTTAGGTACAATTAAATGACATAAAAACAAACCAACAGTATGGCCTCTGCGTAATGTATCGGACCAGATCAACCTGCACAGTCCGTGCATTCGGATCCGGGCCGAAACATTCTGTTTCATTGGGATAGAGGTATAGAGTAATGATTCCTGAAACAGAAAATCCACAGGAGGCGAAAAGTGTCTGTCTCGGTTAGCCTGCGCGGCATGCTTAGGCTGATCTGGGTCGATACATTACGCAGAGTCCACAATGTTGGTTTTCTCGAGGGACGGCTCATATATACAGCAGTTCTAGTAACAGAAGTGGACAAGTCTTTATGAGAACGGCGAACTATTTCTCATAAAAGGGAAACAAAATGTTACCTTTTTTAAACTCTTAAACCACACTGCGTCTTTTTTTTAAACTGTGTCAGTAGATATATTCTTATCCAAAACAAATCTATAAATGAATGTATAATGAGCAATTTCTCCTTTTTTCACAATGTTTCCAAAGGAAGTCTCCTGTAGAGACGTCAGAAAGCGTTTGTATTCGGGATTGATTGATTGATTGATTGGGGTTTAACGCCGTTTTTAACAATTTCTCAGTTATATCACGGCGGCCAGTTCACCTACTCATGCATTTCCTGGTTTTCTCACACCAGTACTCCACACAACAATCTTCCCAAGCAACTGGCTGCTTTTCCACATAGACTTAGCCCATGGGTGGAAGAGGAATGACGCATTTCTTGTATTCGGGAAAGAGGGTTAAGAAACGTGAGCTGCAAGAATATAATATGGTGTCCTTTGAGCTCAATTTAGTATAAAAACGTACAGATGGATGGCACATCAAAATGTATTGTGTTCACTTACCGCACTGTCGAAGACGACGGTTATGAGTGTCAGAAAAAACAGTACAGCCCAAAACTGAGGAAGTGGAAGACGACTCAGTGCTTCTGGATAGGTTACGAATGCTAATCCGGGACCTAGAATTATAAAGTTGAAACGGACATAACGAAAGCAGAATCACACTGCAGCAGATTACAAAAAAAACGTTCACTCCACTCTTATGTGTCGTTCTCGAAAGTTGGATACTACATGAGAAAATGGCTAAACAAAAAATAAATGTACACGTGAATAACTCGTTATATACTACATGAGAAAATGGCTAAACAAAAACAATGTACACGTGGATAACTCGTTATATACGCATGAGAAAATGGCTAGACAAAACTAAATGTACACTTGGATAACTCGTTATATACGCATGAGAAAATGGCTAGACAAAAACAAATTAACACGTGGATAACTAGTTATATACGCATGAGAGCATGGCTATACGAAAACAAATGTTCGCTTGGATAACTAGTTATGTACGCATGAGAAAATGGCTAGACAAAAACAAATGTACGTATAATTAGCAAATATTTATTGTTGAGCTTTGACTACAATGGAGAATGCAATGATGTATCAAGCCCTTTACACTTTCCATGTGAATAACTATTATGTTGGAACTATGGATTGTCAAAAAAACTGCATGCTGCAATCTAAAATGAAATTTGCTGTTCTCTAATAACTCTTACCTGAAGCTTTTGCTACCTCCTCAATCGTAGATCCAGATTCTTTCGCCATAAACCCTAAACATGAGAAGACAACAAGTCCAGCATAAAAGGCCGTGAATCCATCAGACACCACACAAATGGTTGTCTCGCTACAAGAGATGCAAATATATGAACCGAATTATAAGAAAACAAACATTATGGACTCTGCGTAAAGTATCGACCCGGATCAGCTTAAGCATGCCGCTCACACTTTTCGCATCCTGTGAATTTTCTTCTCATGAATCATTATTATATACGTCTATTCCCGTGAGACGGAATTTGTCGGCCCGGATTTGCCTGCGAGGATTGCGCAGGCTGATCTGGGTCGATATCTTACGTTGAGTCCATAATGTTGGTTTTCTCGTGGAGTGGCTCATATATATCAGTATTTATTACATGCTTTGCGATGGAACATTGAGAAAGAACAAAGCATTATAGTATGATAAACTCACTGTTTAAAGTGACCTTATCCATTCTTTATTGTCTTTAATCTGTCTCAACATATCTTTCGTGAAGATAAAAGGAGCATTTACATCACCGATTAGGTGTTCAACACGTGACATATCGAGGGCTTGGCGTGAAACGGTTGTAACTAAAAACCTATTTTGAAAACCTTGGTTTAGGGGCAATTTTGACCCTTTTGTAAACAATGCAAATTTAGGTGCCATTGCTCAGAACGAGCAATGGCACCTAAATTTCCATTGTTTACCAAGAAAAATGATTTAACGCTCATAAAGACTTTATGGCGAGGTAATTCACCTTGGTAAAAAAATACCAATTTTAGTTACAACCGTTTCACGCCAAGCACTCGATAGATCTATATATATAAATATATATAACAACCCTTTCCCACACAAAACATCTGCAGCAGGCGGATTGGAAGACATCTGAGCAACAATTTGGAATATCTCTATAAAGGAAAGTTTAACTAGAGTTAAACACATTATGGCAAATAAAGAAATTGCTCATGATGAGACATTTCTCCTTTTGCCACAACTGGAAAATGGTTAACTATCGAACGTTTAATACGGGAATTCACACCCGAATGCCCGAGAGCTAATACCGAACGAATGCGTCAGCGCGAGCTTGTTATTGAGGCAGAAAGAGATCCAATGATAGATGTCTGACGCGCCAAAATTTAAAAGCTGACTTACAATATAGATTTTTGGTGGAACTTATTATGGCTCGCCATTGTGATGACGCCACCATAGGTGGGACCGAGAGAGTAAAACACCTGGATGGCGGCTTCTAACCAAACCTACAAAAAGAAAATAACCCACATCTTAATCGAAGAACATCATATTGTGGAATACAGTTTGTTCATAAATATCAACAATATTCAATGTAAATAGCTTTATATAGTAAAGGTTTATGTGATATTAACCAAGTTTATTCAGTTACGTCTGTATTTGGATTTGCAAAATACCCTTACTAAAAATTGAACCATGTTAATAACATTACGATGTGCGTTTCTTAGTTTTTCTACTATTTGAAGATATTGTTTAATTGATAAAGATATGTTAACTGTTGAAAATGAATATCATGATTGTTTTCAATGTGACCAATGGCTTGCTTAAAGACAGACCATACTGTATACATGGTATAACGGCCGAGATGATATACGAAGTTTTTTTAAACCTGCAGAAAAGCGAAAGTACTATTGTTATAAAGAAGATCGCAAAATATATTACAGTTTTGATTGAACGTAAAGATTCATCCATTCGATAACAAATGGCATTGCTCGATAAAGAGTGTATAAGTTAATAAGTATATATATATATTAATACTCAACTCTATGTGAACTGTATATGTACATTTGCAATAAATTATTGTATTGTATTGCATTGTAAATAAAAATTCAGACGTCTGTGAATAGTTGATCATTTAAGCAATGCCATATCGAAGTACCTGAATTTGAAGATGTACCATTATAATGAGGCCTGTGAAATACATTGTTCTTAAAAGGGACTGTCTCGTTTATGTGTTCAACATTTAACGTGTTTAATGATATTCAATAGGAGCCGTCCCGCAAGAAAATCAACATTATGGACTCTGCGTAAAGTATCGACCCGGATCAGCCTAAGCATACCGCGCAGGCTAACTCAGACAGACACTTTTCGCCTCCTGTGGATTTTCTGTTTCAGGAATCATTACTCTATACCTCTTTCACCTTGAGACGGAATGTGTCGGCCCGGATTAGCCTGCGCGGACTGCGCCGGCTGATCTAGGTCGATATATTATGCAGAATCCATACTGTTGGTTTTCTCATGCCTGAAATTTCGAATATTCAGGAGTATTTCGTTAACCTATGCGTCAATATTCCATGAATGAATTTCACCAATCGGAATTCAGTTCTACCCGTACTTTGATCTCAGAAGCCCCGGATGTACTCCTTTCCCAACCACAGACACATTTTGACGAATCTGCAGCAGAAAGCCATTGCACCTTGATTCAATACATTGCAGGGAGTTTACATATATTTGTCCGAATGTCTTCTAAAGTCGTCTGCTTAAAATGTGTTGTATTTCGGAAAATATTCCGAAATGACCAATTCTACGACAACAAAGTCGAAATAATACAGTAATAGTGGATTTATAAAAAAGTTACTTCAGCGAAAACTAGGATTGCAGCCCAGTTATTCTGCTCCCATTCCCCTTTATGTGATGCTTAGCGCGGATCACATTAAGACTCAGTTTTGTTTACGCTAATTTTCTCTGCGTGACTTAAATACGTTTTCCAACAAAACAAGTGATCATTAAGCGGTTGAACAATTTCTCATTTAATATCTATGTTTTCAAAAAGTCTTCAACTGCAGGACCATCAAATTACGACTGCATGTTCGAAAGGGATAAGTAAACAACCTTTGTGAAAAATGTAGGCCAAGATATGTCTATATTATTGCAGTCAAATTTTGGTTTATAATATTCGCGATCCACTTTTCTTAAGACGGTGTCCTTTCGCTTCCAATGGAATAGGTTTATTTCATTTACACAGACACAGCGCTAGATGATGGGCAATTTTAAGAGAAAGTAAATCTCGAACATAGTAGGTCAGTTGTAATAGGCCATGCTCTACTGACATAGAAAACTCCTTATCACATCTCAGCTGTACTTAATTGACAGCCCAAATAACCCTTTCCCGCATTCAACACATCTGCAGCAGATGACTTGTAAAACATCTAGGAAATATAATGAAAATCTCTTTAAATCAAAGTGCAATAATATAGAATTGAGTTGAAAAGAAGAAAAATTTGCTCATGAAGAGCATTTTCTTCTTTTACAACGATGTTTTCAAAAGTCGTCTCATTGCTGCAGAGGCGTCGGAAAGATACTGTATGTGGGAAAGGGTTTATATACAGCGAGATTCTCAAAAGCAATTGTGATGACAGGATTCCTGAGAACTCGGCATGGTAAAGGTAAATCTTCCTCTAGGAGCTGAACTGGTGGGTTTCCAGATTATCCTACTCTGAAATCGAGTGCTTGGCGTGAAACAGTTGTAACTAAATACCTATTTTGAAAACCCTGGTTTAGGGGCAATTTTGACCCCTTAGTGAACAATGCAAATTTAGGTGCCATTGCTCAGACTAAATTTCCATTGTTTACCAAGAAAAATGATTTAATACGTACAAAGACTTAATGGCGAGGGGATTAACCTTGGTAAAAAAATACGAATTTTAGTTACAACCGTTTCACGCCAAGCCCTCGAAATGTGCTATGGTCGAATCAACCTTTTAAATTACAGCTTCTAACTAGTACTCTAGCCGAGCCCCGGTTGCTCATTCGATAGCGAAGCGGGCTGTCAATTAAGGGGTTGTGAGTTCGAACCCCAGCTCGGCCAACATTCTTTCCGACGTTTGACAAAGGACGCTGAAAAACGCGTCATTCGGGCTTACAGTATAATGGGCTAACAGTCTAATTGGAAAAGCAGCTAGTTGCCTTGAACGCATGTTGTGTAGAGTATTTGTATAAGAAAGCCAGGAAACACATGAGTAATATAATTGGCCGCTGATATGACTGAAAAAACGTTATTTAACGACGTTTACCCCTAGTCAATCAGTCAATTGACTAGTACTCGCCAAGCGTTAGGATAAATGCGAAGTAAAAACACCCCTGTTTTTGTCAGAATTTAAAAAAATGAGCCTATATGCAGACAGTGAAGATACTGATATGCACATGCTCGCCACAGTCTATTTAAATCGCACAAGCATCCAGACCCACCCCCAACCCCCACCCCCACCCCCATTTCGTCCTACCTCGGCCCTTATCTGTTTAGTCATCTAGGTATTTATCTTATAATGCGTACATTCTTAGACAATCATCTGTATGAACACGACAGATACAAGTTACAAATGTTGCAAATGTTCTAGCAAATTACTACTACATTTCAACGGTGTGGTTTCCTGTAGACTCGCATCAGTCCCTAAGGTTAAAGAAGTATTATATCAGCATTGAATTACTTTAATCTTACTGAACACATGTAATAGTTAAATCATTTAAGAGAGATGTCTTGATGTGTGTACATTTTATACAACGTTAATGCTGCATCATTAAAATGTTTAAATAAATGAATTGATTCCCGTCTACGGTGTCCAATCATACAGCATTTGTGTGCAGTGCAGTTCCAGATCAGCCAGGGCATCCGCGCAGTCTGATATTGCTCTACACTGTTCGCTGTACAATCATACAAGGTTTCGAGAAGGTTTCAAAAAAAAAAAAAAAAAGCCTTTTTTAACATTTTTTTTTCGTTATACAACGGCGACAGTTTATACGTATCAATGATATCTGGGTTAAACAAAACCAGTTACCGGCTATGAAATGTACCTTATCCAAGGGACCTCCACGATGACCGCCGCATACCCGACTCGAAACAATTATATCGGTAATGTTCTTAACCCTTTCCCACATATAGACGCTTTCTGACGCTTCTGCAGCAGACGACTTTTGAACACATTGTGAGTAATTTCTCCTTTTTCCACAATGTTTTTTCAGTAATTATACCTTCATTTATAGAGATATTTTGTTTTTTTGTCAAGATGTTTTCAAAGCCGTCTGCTGCAGATTTGTTGTACGTTGTAAGGGTGTTAGAAGGACCATATAAACACTAGTTGTTTTACACTTCTTAGTTCCCTTGTCGAAAGTTACTTCTATGACTAAAGTACATGTAAACGGACAGAGAAGGCTCTAGTGAGACAGTGCAGATACACAGATTCGTTAGACGGTGCTCAATTATATTGTGTTGTTTGAAAACCAAAAAATCGCGAGACAGTCCCTTTAAAGTATGGGAGATGTGAACTCTCATTAAAGGGGAAGGGCTACGAATGTTTGACAATGGTGTGGTTTATAACAATATATGGGCATCGTATGTATTTTTTTAATATGGTGAATTTTGTTATTGATTGTTTGGTGTTTAACGCCGCTTTCAACAATATGTTAGTTATATCACGGCGTTTCCTGGGTAATATAACAGTACTACTGGTCCATTTATTCTGACACCAGCCAGTCAGTCGTAATGCTAACCCCGCAACCCTGAGCGCAAAGGAAGGCAGCCATTACTATCATTTTTAAAGTTTTAGGTATGACCCGGCCGGGATCGGATCCGCGAACTCCCGCACCCGAGCCGGACACTGTATCACTACACCAACGAGGCGGTTTGAATATGGTGAAGATGACGCTTGTATATATGGGGTTGGTGTTTTTAAGAATTCTATGATTTACTCGTAGAACTCGAGAATCTCGTGGAGCTTTCAGTTGTGAAAGTGTATATTTATTTTAAGTATCATATATCATGTGAAATCACACAAATGCGGAAAGGCCACAGAGCTCCAGATAAGGAGCGTTTTTCATGCTCTAAACGCCTTAATTGACCTCCAAAACCTATGTTGCTGGTACTCAAAAGAATCGTCTCGGTGAGACCATTATTTTGAGTTCCCACAACATAGGTTTTAATGAGTTCTTACAGAGATATCATGGAAGAAAGACCTGCTTACTCCTCCGTATCTAGTCCTCTGAGAAACGGTATGAATGATTGGCGATGATGTGATTTATAGCAATATATAATATTTATAGGTACTATTTTGATATGGTGACAATGAAGCTTGTATATGAGTATTTGGGTTTTTTATGTGGGTTTTTCTAAACATTAAGAATTACTCGTAGCATAGGGATGAAAGTGACCATTCTTGAATAGTTTATCCATTTTTATCCTAAAATAATGTGAGTGTAAAATAGTTACGTTTTACATATGTTATATTGTGTGATGCTTTTTAAACAATGTCCCACGTGCAAACGCATACGTAGCAGACGACGTTTTAAAACACTTTGGGAATAAAGGCGAAATTACTGATGATGAGCAGTTTATCGTTTTGTCACAATGATATCAAGTTTTATTCAATGGTTATGCTTTAATAACCATTTCCCTCATATAGACGCTTCTGCAGCATACAGCTTTTTGAAAACATTGCGACAAAAGTAGAAATTGCTCAATACGAGCAATATCTCCTTTTGTCACCATGTTTTCAACTCTATTCAATTATTGTACTGTCATTTAAAGGAATTTTCCAATTTTTTCGGGTATGTTTACAAATACATTTGTTGTATGTGAGAATGGTTTAATTCATAATTCTGCATTGATGTTTTTCAGAATTGGATGCTGCAGGTGCAAGTTGGCAAGGACTTATCGTGAACCGGGCACTACCAACACGAACCATTGCTTATGTAAGTGATGTGTGAACAGTGTAGACCGTGATCATACTGTATACATGCACTGATCTGGATCTACACTGGTCGGGAAAAAGAAAAATTGTACTTTTTCCCAATGGACAGCTTATCTCATGTGATTTTGTTGAACCATTAGTTGGGTCACACATCTAGCATTTTGTCAGAAGATGCATTTAGGACACGATAACATATTGGTCGACACCTAACTCATTTGAGACTGTATACATGTGTACAGATTCGCCGTAGTCTTGACTCAACTCTGATGCAATAAGGTCCCACATCGACAGAGACATCTGATAACGTTATCTCAACTAAGAATCGGGTCACACATCTAGCTTTCTGTCAGAATATGCATTAAGGCCACGATAACATATTGATCGACAACGAACTCATTTGAGACTTGATTCACCGTAGTCTTGACTCAACTGTGATGCAATAAGGTCCCAAATCGCCAGACATCTGATAACGTTATCTCAACTAAGAATCGGGTAACACATGTTGAGTGCGGCGTGTTCGTGTAAAACAAGTGAAATGGAATGCCAAGGAAATTATGTTTTTGTGACAAAAACGGAATACACTTTGAAAACAAATGTCATGATAGAAATAATGTCCAATTTTATAACAATTTTATAATATATCTTTGTTTATAAATGCACTTCTTCGCGGCGCCAAGGATAACGTGTTGTTTATAACTCTGAAGTTCATGTAGCTCATGAATATTATTCAAGAATAAAGTAGTTTTGTTGATGTGATTTCCGAATAACCTTAACACTGAAAGGTGGTAAAAACTACATCTGTTGCCGGTTTGTGTTGCCTTTTTTTTGTAGTGAAGAATCGTTATTAACTCTTTCAGCGCCAAAGGCAATATTGAGGTTTTTGCAAACAATGCAGATTCAGGTGAGTCAGCTCGTGACGAGCTGTCTCACCTGAAATCAGCATTGTTTGCATTTTAGTAATCAAAATAGTCCAAAACACTTATTAAATGGGGAATGGAACACCCTATTTTGAACATGGAAGAGTCTACTTTAAACAATTCGGCGCTGAAAGAGTTAACTTAATTTATATAACCATCTGTTACATGTTATCGTGACACTTTCCCACTCACAGACGCACGTGGCCGCGTCTGCAGCAGACGACTTTTGAAAACGATTAGGCAAATTTAAGAAAAGGATCATTATGAGCAATTTTTTTCATTTTGCCACAATGTTTTCAAAATTGAATAGAAAATTACATTTGCAAATTTGTTGTATGTGGGTAAAGGGTTAAAACAACCTTATGGCACAATTGTGAAGACAAAATAGTTTCGTATTTCAAGAAATGAAAATAAAAACAAAGCGAATATCGATGCAGATGATTTGTATATACAATAAATAGCATAAATAAACTTCGATAATCTTTGCATCATCAAAGTCATTATCTTTAAAAATAAAAACAAAGTACATGTGAGCCGTTCAACGAGTAAACCAATATTATGCGTAATGTATCGCAGTTCGCGCAGGCTAATCCGGGCTGACACATTCCGTCTCTGGGACGGATAGAGGTATAGAGTAATGATTCACGAAACAGAAAGTCGTGATTGGCCCCCATCGTTTATTGTTATTTTTTGATAATGCACGTAAAATCGAATGTTATCTATACTTCAAAGTTTAACAAAACGTTCCATACAAGACTAAAATCGTGAAAAGTGTACTATATATATCATGGTGACGTCATCTCTTACTCCGCATATCCCGACTGAGCAGAGCCGTCGACACGACCTTGCCCGACTTCCGCCTCTACCACAGTCTGGGGCAGGGCTAAAATGGAATCGTCGAAAGAAACGGGAAGTTATGCATGTAACAATGTCACTCGGATTCATTTATGGAAGGGAATCATTGCTGATATGTAAAGTCGGCAAAATGCTAAACCAGGCATTTTTTTAATTTGTTATGGTTAACTCACTCTCTTAACATACATTTTTGGCATACATTTTGTCAACATTTCGTCTAACCTTTCCTCTGATACAGACAATTATCAGCGCCTCTGCAGCAGACGTTCTTTTTTAAATAAGAAGAATTTCTCCTTTTGCCACATTGTTTTCAATAGTAACTTGAATTTACTTTCATCATTCCGTTAAACAGGTTTATCTTCAACCTTCAATTTATCTAAAAGCAGACGACATTCTAAATGTATATAGGGTAAACAGTTAACCATTGTCAGACATGGCTCTTGAACAAGTTAAACAGTCAAATAAATTTGAAAAATAATAACGCTACAACCTGATCCTTTAATATCAAGGTCCGAAACTGTACACTTTTTAAAACGTTCTCTGTGCTCAAAATTGACATCTATGCTCCAAATATGACTTTTAATTGGTCAATTAAGAAAACGAATTCGTTTCTGACCAATCAGATACTTCAGCACGAAGTCTGAGAACAGAGCATAGTTTAATAGTTTTGGAACCGGATCACATATCTCTAATATTTCTAATATTTTTATAACACAATCACCCTTCTAAACTCTGTTCTAACTTTCAATTAAACTATTATCACACTATCAACTTGTATCACATTTTAAATTATTATCACACTTTCAACTCGTAGCACACTTTAATCTCTAATCACATTGATAGCACACTTTTAACTATGTATTCACTTACCTGATACTATACAATCAACTGTAAAGTGAAAATCTTAATGTTATGATCATGCAGAAATCAATACTTATGTTGTCACTAACAACCATTTATGACCTTCACCTTCGAGCTCATAATTCAAATGAAGGCAACGGTGACAGTCAAAACGCAGGGACAAGTCACATCATAAATGTGACTAATTATAACGGTTTCTGTTTATTAACATTGAATGGTATGATATTTCCGAATTATGTTACATGACAGGGGTTGGCTTTTTGCATATTTTCCGTTCCATGAGAAAACCAACAGTATAGACTCTGCGAAACGTACCGACCCAGATCAGCCTTCGCCGTAATATTCGCTCTTATCAATTCGCATGTGTTATCGTTTCGAGCGATAAGTAGAGATCCGTGTTAAACCCCAACCTGCCATGTCAAATAATTCGGAGAAAATATTTAATATATAAAACATTAATTTGGAATATACCTGTTGAGCCTTAGATATGTTATTCAATAATTGTTTTTAAAGAGAGTTTCCATAGTTTAGCTAAATTATTTCAAAGTGTCCTGCTGCAGATTTATCTTATGTATCTAAAAAAAGGTTTAATTAGGTAGGTCTATTTGAGCTCCAGCAAAACCAACCGTTATGTGTATGTGACTAATGAAGATAAAGCTATGCGTTCGCATCCATGCAATCTTATCAAAATGGACACTGTATGTTAGAAACTTTTATAATTATTATATGGCATATTGGCGAACAGTACAGCTTCCTATCAATCTACGCGGATGCGCAAGATGATCTGAATCTACACAGTGTGGTCCCAAATTCCGTATGGTTGGTTTTGGAAGAGTACTGCACATATATAACCACGGTGTCTGACTATGAACAGGGGCGTAGCTCCCTTAAGGCACTGTAGGCACGTGCCTACACATTTTCTTAAAATGCCCCAAAATGCAGCTGCGGCGATATACATCTGCGTAATGTATCGACCAGATCAGCCTGCGCTGTCCGAGCAGACTGATCCGGCCGACACATTCCGTATTAGGGGGATAGATGTATAGAGTAGTGATTCCTGAAACAGAAAATCCACAGGAGGCGAAAAGTGTCTATCCGGGTAGGCCTGTGTGGCATTCTTATGCTGATCCGGGTCGATATTTTACGCAGAATCCACAATGTTGATTTTCTCACGAGACGGCCTACACATTGATTATTGCAAAGCTACGCCCCTGATGAAGGTGTCCGGAATAATAATATTAATTCGGGTAAATAATGAATCTTGTCGTACCTGGGGCGAGGCGAGTTTCTGGAAGTCCGGGGTGAGGTACCAAACGACTCCATCAAAAGCTCCGTCCAATGTCAGCCCTCGGATTAGAAGAATGGTGAGAAGAACGTACGGCGCTGTTGCCGTTACATAAACAACCTGTGACGTAAGAAATGTGACGTGAATCAAACTACGAATGCCTGGTACAACTGTTATTTAAATAGCACTGCGTAGTATTCTAAAAATAGCATAGTTAACTTTTGTTTACTGTTATTGAAAGAGCACAGCGTATTGTTCTAAATATAGCTCAGTTTTATTTTGCTTTTACAGATTATATACTGACTAACTGTGCTATTTTTAAGATAACATTGTGTCATTTTGTTTAGGTCAAATTACACTAAATACATCCGCTCTTTATGCTGATCTACAGCCAAGTAGTCCATAAAACAACTTTGTTTGCATGGACATGGGTGTTTACCATGACCAGAATGCTTTGAATATATGACATTGAGTTTAAATGTATTGTAAATGTGTTCAGGATGCACTGGAAATGATTTATTTGATCACTTATAGTATTTTGACCTTTTTTGAAAGTGAAAGTAGAGAATGCTCTCTGTAAGAGTTGCAGGTGTACATTTCGATAGACTCGTTTAAAAAAACGTATTACAAAAAGTCTTTGATTCATGGTGAAGATAATGCCTTTGACAATGCAACAATTATCGAAGTTTATTTATAAGATGTTATGCAAATAATAACTTGTTAATATAGGTAGGTGTACATAACGAGACTGTATTAGATAAAAATTCACACGGAGGTACCGGATGAAATGGGCGATGAATACCATGCTTTTTTAGTTTGCCCAGTATTTATAAATCTTCGAATACAATTCATCCCGGAATATTGGAATATTGTTATAACCGCCCAAATATGTACAAATTGATCTTACTATTTCAAACCAAAGATGATGTAATTTTGGAACGGTTGAGTATATTTATCGTTAAAATACCAAACAACATCAAGTAATTATATTCTGGAGACCTCGGTTGAATGCTTTATTTTTTCGTTTCGATGAAGTATTTACCAACGGGTACAAATTAAATTGCTCTAACAGACACTCTATTGTGGTAGAAGTTTTGCTAGATATGTACATGTATGTATGAATTAAATATGTATTTAACAATTAAATATGCATTTGGTGATTGGTACATACATGTATAATTTACACAAAGATATCACAAGTAGGTGCAGACTACCGCTCGTGGAGGTGGGTTCTGGGTTTCTAGGGTCAGGGTAAGGTCAACAGCGGACAAGGTCAATGGAGGTGGGTTGGAGGGGTCATGGTAAGGTCATTAGCGGGTTATCATCATTCGCGGACAAGGTCAATGTCAGTTTCAAGATCACGGTAAGTTCATTAGCGGGTTATCCTCATTTGCGGACAAGGACAAGGTCAGTTTCAAGGGTATGATAAGATCAACTTTTTTGTTTCCTGCGTGCGCCACTTTTCAAGGACATGGTTAGGTCAGCTGGTTTGTTTCCCACGCGCACCACTTTGGAGAAGTAAATCAATAGGTTTACATATGCGGGCTCCATTCGGTTACGGACATTCTTTCTAGGTAAATCCCTTTATTCTTTGACCACTTTGTAAAATTGAAATAAACTCAAGCGGAAATGAGCATACATCTAACCATCAATCTAATGATATTTTGTTGTATTTGTTTAATTTAGTCTCAGACTGATATAAGGTAAAACTACTCTACAGTGGTAATTTGACTAAGGTCACATTCTTTCACCACTGATAACATTCTTAATCCCCAGGCAGTGTAAACAATACCTAACACCTCATACGCATCAATAGACGGTGACAATGTCACTCAACTTAAATAGATAGTGTAAATGATAAAGAACTCAGTCAAACAGAATAAGTTTAACAATCACTTATATATGCTTATATATGAAAGGGGTATGCACATGGTGTAGTTGAATGATGCATCGGCAACAGAAACAAAATGAGTCTATGTCAATATTACTTTAAAATAAGAAATTAAAAATTGAAGTGCATTTGCCTTAAAAGAGTGTTTATTGTTCTAGTAAAAAAAATACCCTGAGTGTTTACTCTGTATTTCATCCAAAATGGCTCAATAATCAAGACAGTTATTCTCTAGTCATTAGTGAAGAATACTTATATACAACATAGTTTGTTTTTCCGCTGTATAAATGAGGTAATTAATTAATTAATGTCCGTAAAATTTTCATATTATCATTTGACTCTAGATTTCGAGCGACGAAGTCAAATAATCATGATTGTGTATCTGCAAAGTGATGAGAGCAATGATTATTTTCCTGAAAATAAACCATGGAATTTTAAAATACATTTAAAAACACCCCTTACATTTGATGGAAAGTGGGAAATCGCGTTGGTGGAATTTCAAGCATCAGCGTCTAAAACAAAATCGAAAAACAAAACGAACCAAACTTTGTTCATATTTTCAAATATTTGTGATGAAAGTATTCTGAATGGTGAAAAACAACAAGTTTTGCGACGTGTTTCATCCACCAAAAGTAACCAATGGAATATATGTTTTGATACACCAATCTATCTTCCGTTGAAGAAAAATGAATTGTTAGAATTCATCGTCCTTATAAAAGATCGCTATGATCGTGAAGCATCATTCTTACAAGAACCAATACTGCTAACATTACGGTTTATTAAACAATTATGAATGGGTATTATATGTATCATTGTACGCGTGATTAATGGGCAACAGAAAACACAAAATACCAATTAATGATGGATTATGAAAAAAGAATAAAAGTATACCACATACCTAATGTGAAGCATCATAATGTAAATAGGACACAAAGAGTAACAAGAAATCCTGCAGAGTTTCAAAAGAGTAACTACTCTTTTTACAGTGTAACAAAAGAGCACCTACTCATTTTGCAGAGTAACAAAAGAGTAACATCAATAACTGCAGAATGGTTAATGAGTAACAAGAAAGTTATTTAAAAACCCGTAATAATGATAGAATATTAAAGAAAATGACCGAAACAGTAATATAGTATTCCTGCGATTAAAAGCATTTTAAAAAATATCACATTAATTTCAATATATTGTGTCATGTTGTGTTTTCAGTGTGTACATAAACTGCATTTTAAAAAGGCAATCTTCATTCTAACTAAGACTGTCCTTGTGAGAAAACCATTATGAATTCAACTACATACTTCCCGAATCCTAAACGAATTAAAGATTTGTTCAAGTCTTCTAGACGTCCTCTGTTAAATGAACAGAATTCTATGATAGAACTTGTTACACCAATACAGGCTGTAGTAAATAGAGCAAAGTCAGAGTTGGAACGTATAAATAGACCAGCAACTGCAAACCCTGTCATAACTGCAGCAGATTTTCCCAACAGAAAGTTTAAAGTCAAACGTCATCCCAAAAAGAGAATTTGCAGAAAGAAAACTACAACAATTACTGTTGTACCTGAGAAAAAGGCAAACGCGCCTATCCAAAAGGAAAGAACTATCAAAAACAAACAGGCAAAGAAAAAGATACAAAGAGCAAGGCATCTTCCAGAATTTAACGACATTTTTGAACGACAATAATTTCCATTGAGCTGTACTGACAGTTGTAACAATTACGACCAGTATGTATTCATGTGATCAATGTAACAAAACATTTGATAGAAAATACAACCTGGAACGGCATAAACAAGCTAAACACCAGCATGAAATTTCCGACAGCATGTACTCAGATCAAGAAAATAGTTCAGACGTGCAAGAGAATCACGAAAGTCCGATGGATAAAATCATTGAAACTGTTTTTGATCACTTCCAACAGGCATACAACACAAAAGTTTCAGAGAAAATGGAACAAGAACATTTGTCAGAAGACGATGCTAAAGAACAGGTTTTTGAAGACATGAGACCTATTTTCAGAAAAGGCTTAGTCGACGAATTTACCGATACCCTTATGTGGATAAATGCGTTACGACAAGACCCTGTGTACAGGGCAATACAGAAAACAAGTAATCGAGTAATGGAGGTGGAAGATTTTGACCAAGGAGAAGCATTGAAATATGCGTGTTCTAAACGAAAGCATTTGTTCGATAAAGTTTTGAATCAATACGAGCCACCCGAAATTAAAGAAGAGTGAGCTTGTGCTACTTTATGCAACTCTCAGCGTGTTATTTTCAAAAACTCTGTAGAGAAAAATAGATTGTCTCTATTGTTGTGTGTTTCATTGTCAGATGTTTAATAAATTGTCAAAATATATCACTCTATAAAAATATATTTATTTGCATACTTTCAAATTGAATACGTGTTGAAGTTATAAGAAAACGCTTGAAACTAGCTAACTTCACTATAGACTCGTCCGTCCATGCCTCGATTTATTTCTAGGCCGTTTACTCATTGATTACTCATTGTCTTTTACTTTACTCCGTATGTACTCTGTAGAATTTGACATGCTCTTCATTCATTCATTTACTTTAAATGGATCAAACTGAACTTGTATACATATTAAAAGTATGATCACTTTCGTCTGTTCACACAATGTTTTCAACATCGTCTATCTATCTATCGAGGCATCAAAAGTGTCGGTATCTATAACATATTCAGATTACCCAATAAAACAATTGAAAGGAATCTGATATGAAGTGACCCGGCGCTCAAATATTTGACCGAGACATTAATTAAGACTCCGTCTAACGCGCATAAATGGACTCTCATTTTTCCCTCCAAATTGCAAAGGCCATAGACCCGTATAAAACTGCAATGCGAACTTTAAAATTAGATTCCTTTTGAAAAATAGTAACACATAAAGGTAAAGATATTATTTGTAAAAAACATATTTAGGTTGTATCTATCTATCTATCTTTCCTGGATGTTTTACACATTAGTACTTCTCGATACAGGAAGAGTTTATTTTCGAAGCGGTGGGAAAAGAAAAGGGTTACTTCAGTAGTGATTTTTGGGATAGGGGCGTTTCGCCACTATCCCATAGCGAAGCTGCTTTCGAAAAGTCGGATTAAAGCTGCAACCACAGTCCACATGTGTATACCTACACCAAAATCGAGTTTTGATTGGTTATAATCTGCCTTTTCAACGATTTCATTGGTTCGACCGAATCACGAAACCCTCTGCTTGCATAAATTTATGAGACAAAATAGTTTCTATGAATGAAACACACTCTGAACTATGGTTGACCTCAATGTCAGTAGTGTGAGGTAACGTCGACCGTTCTGTGACCCCATTAGTTTACAACAGTCGACTTATAGAGAAATGTGCAAAGCACTGTAAATAAAATTATTGAAAGGAGTTGAAACCATTGTGGCAAAAGTAGAAATTGCCTACGAAAAGCAATTTCCCCTTTTGTCACAATGTTTTCGATTGTCGTCTGCTGCACATGCGTCTGTAGGCGGAAAATGGTTACATCCTCCCCATGGAAGCGGAACCCTTTCCGTGATACTATAACAGTTCGAATATTTAAAAATATTGTTGAAAATGGAGCTATTGCTGACAATGAGCAATTCCTCCTTTTCACACAATGCTTTCAAACACGTTTCAAATTAATTCTTTTCATATTTAAACGTTTTACTATGGACGTTCTTTCCCTCTTTCTCCTTTCCGGACACATTTTGAATAACATGCTAGAGATGAATGATTTATAATACGAGCAATTTTGCCTTACATCAAGGGGAAAAATATATAGTTGAAACCTTTGTGGAAAAAGAGGAAATGGGTCATGATAAACAATTCTGCAGCCGTCTGCTGCACATGCGTCAAAAAGCGACTGTAAGCGGGAAAGGGTTGAACCGTTCCCGTTATAGCTACTTAGTTACAAACAAATGTTGAAAGTATATTTGCAAACGGAGCAATTGCTGACAATGAGCAATTCCTCCTTTTCAAACAATGCTTTGAAACATGAATCAATTTGTTTCTATAACCTAGATAACGAAAACATTTGTCTACAGTTATAATTTTAACCTTTGCCCCTTTTAGACACATTTGACTAACCTTAACAGATGAATGATAATCAACAAGTTTGTCTTTTTCCACAATGTTTTCATCACTATTCAAAATCATACTTTTATTAATTCAGGTCAATAGTTATGCCTTAGTTCAATGTTGTTTGCTGTATATTTAGTCTATGTGGTCAAGGTTAAGGAATACTGTAAACAAACTTGTTACAACATAATTCGTCCAAAGACAGAGGTCCTACTGTGTATACATGCCATGAAATAATGTTACAAACGGTCTCACCGCTACTGGGGAATTGTTGGTAAAACAGGTCACGTTTTGTGTTGAATATTCTCATGTGTCGCTGTATGTAGACCCTACTAGGAAATAGAAATTAAATCTATAAATTATAGGTCCGGTCCCGTTTCGGAGATACAATTAAATTGCAAATACTTTACAAATACCATAATCTAAGCTGACGTGTTTTGACGCATCTTCTGTAATCAATACTTAATGAGTTGTCTCTGTCTGTAAAGCTTGGAGGTATAATCCGGCGTCCGGCCGGCTGTCTGCCTGAATGTGCATTCGTCCGTCCGTCATGTGTTGCATGTATTGGTTAACACGTTGTTTCTGTATGGCAGATTTATTTCAAAGTGGTCACAATTATACCTGTGTGATCAGGAGAACGGCAAAGTACTAGGTACATAACTCTGGTCTGTTTTTTCAGTTATCTCCAGTTTTCCTTATTTAGTTCAGCGATTGTCTCAATTAATTTTCATTGTATCAATTTCAAACTTGGTTTGTAGGTAACTTATGACCTACAGATTTGCAGTGCACCATTACCATAAATTTAGCATGCTGCGTTTGGAGTGTGTATATTTTTGTCTTTCCATGTTCTCACTTATTATATGACTTTCGCATGCAACACATGCGTTCCGTGAAATTCCCTTTTTCGTTAATGAGTGCTTCCCCAAGCTTTGTACTTCGTCAAATCTAATCTGTTTTTTAGGTGTAAACTCAATTTTTTCATTTCTTCGGTTATTGTCTCAATATATGTCCAATATATCAATTTAAGACTTGGTGTATAGGAAACCCAGAGCTGCAATTGTGCAATGCAAAAGAAACATAACTCTATCATGCTTTCGATTGTCTTTCATTTATCAGCATGATTACAATATACATTGTGGATCTTGAGTGATTTCTGAACTAGAAATATTTTAATTAAGGGTAGCTGCTCGGTTTTTTTTGTCAATCTTTTGTCCATCGATATTTTGTTTATACAAGAAAAGGGTAAAACTTTGACAAATGAGGTATATGTTATTGGCAGGCAATATGTGTTGCTTCAAACATTTTTGGTTTGGTTTGTTTAAAGGTCATTGTTTCATTGTTTCAACAATGTTTGTCCATATGATCTATTCAATATGTTTTCAACTTACATATGCCCCTATACCATCAGCGCTTTCAGCGCTTTGATTAATTTATTCGCCTAACAGTGGTATAGTCACACTGTTTGTGTATGTAGAGATAACATTTCACCTGAGGAGGTCAGTTGTGTAATAGCGACCATGTTGACCGTTGCTGTTACCGTATCAAACACTTTGGTAACGCCCGAAACTATTTTGGTTAAACCCTTGCAAACTAGAACCACACATCAAAATATACTGTTGAGTTATAGAATCATCTTTTGGAATGATGTAACACACACGGAGAAGAAGATTTAGAGTTTCAGTTACAACGTTGACGCAAAGAACGATATGACATTCTCCTTTTACCACAATATCACCAAATCAATGATATTATAGAACAATTATTTGTAGAGATGTTTCATGGTTTTTGTTTAATTGATTTTGGGAGATTGCTAAATGCAAAACATGTTTTCAACAATGTTGCAGTTGTATCATCTTTTAAAAATCTCAAATCTCAAAAATCTCAAGCCTAGGGAATCGTACCTTGCGTATGAGCGTTTCACGCCATACGCATGCATCTTAACTGATATTGTTTAGGAGATCATTCTTTTATCTCTGACACATTTTCTTGTTAGAAAAAGTACGTACGGCTCACAAATCTTCTTAGTATGAAGTTAAGGGAAACGAACTGCTGAATTATGAGAGATATGAGAATGAGGTTGTTATGACCTAATGCATATACTTACGTAATGTTTGCTTTGGTTAAAATGTCACAACTGTGAACTTTCGGATGTCCTTGAAATTCCTAAGTTTCGGTGAATGTTGGGATATTTGTCCGGGTTAAACAAACAAAATTTAAACCCTCCCGATGTAAATGGTCAACTATTTTGAATGCTATGGTTTTTAATGACCCTTTGATTTAAAACAATAAAGATACCTTGTAACACTGCGATGTGTGAACAAAAAAAAGAGTCGCAACCAGATTTACATTCTTATACGGGTTATGAAGCTGTTGATATACATGTAAACGTTTTTATCACCAGACTTCAACAAAACATCATTATTTCTAAACAACTGGCTACTTTTATAACACATGGAACGATTGATTGCTTGAGGTTTAACGCCGCTTTCAATACTATTTAGTCATATTACGATAACGAACCATCAAAGCGCGAAATTTATTGCTGGTTGACCTCTCGTGACATGTAGAAGATACAAATATAACCTTCAGATATGGCCTCTTTTTTAACTACACAAAACAAGATGACCTTATCATACCCTTGAAACTGACCATGACCTTGTCCGCAAATGAGTGTAACCCGCTAATGACCTTACCATGACCCCCAACCCACCTCCATTGACCTTGTCCGCTGTTGACCCTAGAAACCCAGAACCCACCTCCACGAGCGGTAGTCTGCACCTACTATCACATAACATGTTTACTTATTGACCTAAACTGGCTGGACATTACCTCTCTATCTATACGTCGTCTACCATTGTATTGATTTTGTTTCATACATATTTCGCCATCAACAATGTATACTTTCTGTATTATTCTCGTGTAAATCATTGAATTGATTCTGAATATTAAAGAATTTGAATTTGAATTTGGATCTGCATATGTTCCAGTTCAGTCGTCCGAATAAGGTATTTCAATATTTCTGAAAGATTGTCCGCAGTCAATTAACTTTCACAGCATGTACCATCACCCTTAAGCATTGACCTTTCGATGGATCCCTTACACAGCGATAGACCCAGAAGTCATATCGCCCTTATTAATATTAGCAATGTTGTGAAGCGTTCACCGTGAAATGAAGTTTTCAAATACAATCTTTGTAGGATAAAAATCGTTTATTAAAGCAACAATTCAGCCCTTTGGGCGTATACATACATGAATGAAATGATTGATAAAGGTAATAATGACCAGTGTAAATTATTTCCAAGATTCGGCTTAAAGCGTATGTAGAAATGTAGCCAGATGCAAATGACGAATGTTGGAATGAAAACTGGTGAAAGAAAGACAGGAACCGCATGGATAGATAGTCCAGTCTTCGTGATATAACCTAAATATTGTTGATAACGGCGTCAAAATACAATCGATAAAAAACATCGACTCATCCCAATCCATTGTCCAGCGTTAAAAGTTAAAACAGTACTGCAAATAACATATGAGCCGTTCCACGAGAAAACCAACATTATGGATTATGCGTAATGTATTGACCCAGATCAGCCTGCGCAGTCCTCGCAGGCTAATCCGGGCCGTCACATTCCGTCTCATTGGGATAGAGGTATAGATTAATGATTCCTGAAACAGAAAATCAACAGGAGGCGAAAAGTGTCAGACCGGGTTAGCCTGCGCGGCATGCTTAGGCTGATCCGGGTCGATACTTTACGCAGAGTTCACACTGTTGGTGCGGCGATAGACATCTGCGTAATGTATCGACCAGATCAGCCTGCGCTGTCCGCGCAGACTGATCCGGCCGACACATTCCGTGTTAGTGGGATAGATGTATAGAGTAGTTATTCCTGAAACAGAAAATCCACAGGAGGCGAAAAGTGTCTGTCCGGCTAAGCCTGCGCGGCATGCTTAAGCTGATCCGGGTCGATACTTAACGCAGAGTTCACAATGTCGGTTTTTCTCGCGGGACGGCTCATATAACTCCTATGAAAGCTTACACAAGTACCTACCTTTCCCAGAGATTTTACGCCTTTACCTAAGGCCAAAACGATAAGTACCCAGGCAACAAAGTTGCTGACGACAAGATGCCACTGAAGGGACCCCATGTCCTCTAGACCGCCGGATTTTCGTAACACATTGTACCTGGAAAACGAAATGTTTGTGAACAGTAAAATAACAGAAGAACAGCGGGATAATTCAGTTGCAATGATTATTTTACACGAACAGGGTAGATAGAGTCAGCCATGAATTGCAAATATCTAAAACTGAATTACAGCAGCAATTTCTGTAAATTTGACACTTTAATTAAAATACTAAACAAATTAGTCAGAAGCTGAGCAAAACAGTGCACTTGTATCGGTGTAAGAAAAAAAAACAAATTAGTAGCTGAGCAAAACAGTGCACTTGTATCGGTGTAAGAAAAACACACCGTGAGTCTAGTTTGAGTTATCAAATGCAATTTTTCTCGGTGTAAGTACTTACAAAACAATTTTTAACCGAGTTTTAACCCTTTCCCTCATATAGACACTTTCTGACGCCTCTGCAGCAGACGGCTCTTTGAAAACATAGTGCCAAAAGAAGAAATTGCTCAAAACTAGCAATTTCTCCTTTTGCAACAATGTTTTCCACTTTTAGTCATAGGTTATCCATTCAATTATAGAGATTTTCTATTTTTTGACAAAATATGTTCAAAGTCGTCTGCTGTAGAATTGTCGTATGAGGGAAAGGGTTAAACCAGTGTATCTGTAATGATGTTAATACAAACAACACAATTCTTTATATGGTGACTAGAACACCGGCGTATTCTCATCAAGATGCTCAGACCGGAGACAATTCAGGAGTGTAAGTGTATTGGTATAAATACTTACAACACACTTATTGATATTCATGCGAACAGCCGATGTATTCAACTTGCAATCCAACTTGCAATCCAACTTCTTAGGCAGAAGATTGGCAAAGATGTGTATTCGTACTTACGCTAATAAGTACTGTTATTGTATACTTACAGCCAAAACTCTTGGACCGGGGACGAGTACGCCAATGTATTCGTTTCGCCATTGTCAGCCAGTGTTAGATTTGATTGGAATGTCTGATTCCCAACAGCATTCAACGCCAGGGCACTGCCATTAGCTACAATGGAGAACAGGATTCAAATTCCAACTAAAGATACATCGTTTATGGTAGTGTTGGTCGCGCCTATTCTTTTTGGTCTATACATTGACAATATTAACCCTTTCCCTCATATAGACGCTTTCTGACGCCTCTGCAGCAGGCGGCTTTTAGAAAACATAGTGACAAAAGAAGAAATTGCACAAAACGTGCAATTTCTCCTTTGTCACAATGTTTTCCACTTTTTGTCATAGGTTATCCATTCAATTATGGAAATTTTCTATTTTTTGACAAAATATGTTCGAAGTCGTCTGCTGCAGAATTGCTGTATGAGGGAAAGGGTTAAGACAATCCTAATAATGTATGAACAAATATAAATATAGATATATACCTGCACATTTTCCAAACGATGAAGATCGAGATTAGACTGCAAGTATCAGCAGTCAAATCCTGGTCTTTGAAATTAATTTGCAAAACTTCTTAAGAATAGCTTATAGACAAGACTTACTGTAAAATTAAAAAAGTTGAAACCATAAACAGTTAAACTTGTATTAACCCTTTCCCTCATACGACAATTCTTCAGCAGACGACTTTAAACGTATTTTGTCAAAACATAGAAAATCTCCATAATTGAATGGATAACCTATGACCAAAAGTGGAAAACATTGTGGCAAAAGGAGAAATTGCACGTTTTGTGCAATTTCTTCTTTTGTCACTATGTTTTCAAAAAGCCGTCTGCTGCAGAGGCGTCAGAAAGCGTCTGTATGAGGGAAAGGGTTAAAGGTGCTGAACTCCAGATTATGGATATTATAGTCAAAGTTTTAAAACTGTTCAAAAGTTGTCTTAAAATATTAGAAAGCGTCTATATGAGGGAAAGGGTTAAATTAAGCAAGACATTCGGTTGGGAGTCAAAATTCGCCTGCTTAACACATGTGGCTGATAAATACAAGTCAAATGAAAAAGAAAAATGTGTACTTGGTTCATGAGCAATGGCACCTAAATTTGCATTGTTTACAAAGCGGTAAAAATTGCGCCTAAACCAGGGTTTTCAAAATAGGTTTTTAGTTACAACCGTTTCACACCAAGCCCTCGATATTGCTAATCCCATAATCACTGAGCGACACGGAGGTCTCGATCGCAATGAACATTAACTAAAAAGCATGCAACGGTCGTCTTTTGTGTGAGGTGGCTCTATTTTTTGACATATTTTATTCGGGCAGGGCTGCGTAGCGGACATTCTCCTCTTGATCATGATACTACTAAATAAACTTCGCGTTTTTATTTCGAACAAAGCCGACCATGATCAGATCGCGCGGTGGCACAGTTTGATCTGAATACATGAATGTTTTGAACATCAATTCGCGAATGTGGATTTTGTCTATGTTGTGCCCCAAATTCTCCTACATTTTATAAAGAACTATCTGCTATGTAAAGATAAGCACTTCCAAAGAACAACAACTGTTTAAAAATAGAACGCTAATACGCAAAAAACTAGGAAAACATTTCAATTGGTGTTAACAGATTATTCGAGTCTGGAATCTTCTGATGTAATTCACAGCTTATTAATTATATTTTTTTTAACAAGTTACTTACTTTGAGGTTGAGTTTTGAGGACATGCATGTGATTAATTGCAAATGAAACAGTACTGATTCCTCTTTACAGAAAGTTTAGAGAAAGTCAATGTTAAAACGAATAACGATTTTGGTCTGTGTACAACAAATTACGTCCAAGCAAAGGAGTCCAGTGTAACGTTTACCCTTTCCCATATACAGACGCTTTCTCACAGTTTTACAGTACAGTTGAAAACATTGTGGCGGAAGTAAAAAATTCTAAATATGAGCAATTTCTCCTTTTGTCACATTGTTTTTAAAATTCGTCTGCTGCATAACAACGGTTGTATTTGGGAAAGGTTTACACACTACTTCAATAATGATTATGCTATAAATCCCACATAGCTGACTTACTTGTACAATTCGGAGTGTTCCACCACTGACCGCACGTTGACCAAGGTAAGGTGGACGAGAAGGACATCACGAGATAATACTGAATCCATCCCATAATAGTCACGTAGTACCACAGGATATCGAACGAGATCAGCACCATTAGGAAACCAACACCTGAAATAGGGCAATTTTAATTTTACCCGTCCATAGGAAAAGGAACAAGTTGGCTTTTATGAATAGTGTATAACCAGATCAGTCTTTGTATCCGCACAGTCTTATCAAGATCTACACTAATCATATATTGCTTACACAAGCAAGATTTTGATAAGACTGAGTAGGTGGTGATCAAAAGGTGATCTGAACGGACACTGTTCAGAAATGTTAATGTGTACATTTTCTCTTGTACTGACTCAATGAAAGATAGACGTACTGCCTCGGTGGTGTAGTTGTAGAGCGACCGCTTCGGTGCGGGAATTCGTGGGTTTGATCCCCGGCAATGTCATACCAAATACTTTTTTAAAAAAAAATGGTAGTAATGGCTGCCCTCCTGGGCGCTCAGGGTTTCTTTCGGGGTTAGCATTACGACTGACTGGCTTGTTTCAGAATAAATGAACCAAAAGTACTGGTAATTTACCCAGGACACGCCGTGATATAATGGAAAAATTGTCAAAAGCGGCGTAAATCAATCATTTATCTGTAGAAAGCGGTTCCTTTTATTATGACTCACTTATTTTGTTTACGAGAAAAATGCTTGTTAAGTCTGTGACCTAGATGTATTGGCTTACTGGAAGTAACGTTGCGGTAATCTTGATCTGGCGTCAACGTAGCTTTTCACACCGAGATTACGAGGCTTGCATTCTCGTGATTAACCCTTTCCCTCATATAGACACTTTTTGACGCCTCTGCAGCAGACGGCTTTTGAAAACATAGTGACAAAAGAAGAAATTGCACAAAACGTGCAATTTCTTCTTTTGCCACAATGTTTTCCACTTTTTGTCATAGGTTATCCATTCAATTATGGAGATTTTCTATGTATTGACAAAATACGTTCAAAGTCGTCTGCTGCAGAATTGTCGTATGAGGGAAAGGGTTAACACGAGAACGACGAGGTTATTATTGATACGATTGATAATTATACTTTATTTGTTATATTTTTCAAAAACATTTCTTTCTTGTTAAATTGAAAGGTGACATGTCATATATACTGTTGTTTTAGTCAGTTATAATACTAGAAACTGTATACAAAGCTGGTCACATCTTTCCTTGCAACACATATATGTAGTACAACTGTTGTTTCGCTTGTTATTATTAAAATGCTAAAATGATCGATGAAATGGCAGGTCGCTGGAATACAACTTCCATCATGTTCTACTGGTATGCACTGTTGTGTTGCAGATAACCAGTAAAAATGGCGGCTGTACAACATCGAAATAATATAGTCTATGGTTTGCTTGAGGATAGGTGGCATGTCGTCAAGCGTCGTTAAAAGGCTATGGTAACGTTACCAGACACATGGAAATGCCATGTGTGGTCACGGAGGGGTCACATAAGGCTTACATCCTTGTCGAGGATCGACCGGCTTATTGTCGTCCAGGCTCAAAGCGGTATTTACAATACGCAGATGAAAAAAGACCCCAAATTTCTAGACGCGACAGAAATGTAATACAGAATGACAAACACGTTTTGTGTAACACGATCTTAGTAGGTTAAACGTAACTGACTTAGCGAATTCCGTATTACGACTCACTTTGTCATCATACATTACGGTCCTTGAATTGACATTTATGAATGTTATTGTATAGTTTATTTGTGTTGGTGTTTTACATCGCTTTCAAAAAATAGTTAAGTTCACGGCATGTCCTGTGTGATTAAAAAGTAGTACTATTTATCCTGAAACCATCCAGTCAGTCGTAATACTAACCCAACAATCCGGAGCGCCAAGGATAGGTCATGCCTACCATTTTTAACCCTTTCCCTCATAAAGACGCTTTCTGACGCCTCTGCAGCAGACGGCTTTTTGAAAACATAGTGACAAAAGAAGAATTTCTCCTTTTGCCACAATGTTTTCTACTTTTTGTCATAGGTTATCCATTCAATTATGGAGATTTTCTATGTTTTGACAAAATACGTTCAAAGTCGTCTGCTGCTCCAGATTATGAATATTATAGTTAAAAATCTAAAACTGTTCAAAAGTTGTCTTGAAATATTAGAATCATAATTCTGGGATAATATTAGAGTAATAATATCACTTTTCAGTACTATTAACATCTAAATATTGATCGATTATGCTTCATTTTTATTGGGTAGTAAGCCAAAGTGTGTACATTTTCATGACTTTTCAACATTTACTGCCAAAAAAGGTTTTGAACTACTTATGTTATAAGTTACTTTGATGTCACAATTAGCAATATTTGGAGAAATTTCAACATTTCAAAAATGTGATCTCAATCTAGAGTCAGCACCTTTAAAGTCTTTGGTCTTACCCGGCCGAGAATCGAACACGCGACATCCCGCACGGACGCTTTACTACTACTTGTATTCTATGTTGATATGTATGTATTTTCTTTCAATTATTTTGATGTACAAGTTTTCGTATTCTGTTGGGATGTACATGTATGTTTTATATTATTTTGATGTACATCAAAATTCTAAAATGATTAACTCATGTCATGTCATTATCGAACACATATTAGTATTCAGTCTATTATATCGTAAAGCATATGTAGGTAAGTTTACTCCTGCAATTGCGTCCTAAGTCCGATATACCTGTATTATGGAATGTAATTCTGTATTTTTTTTATTAGCTGTATCTGTATTATTATTTTTATCACTCTCTAGTATGTCAATCTTCCGTTGACCTAAATACTAGAAATGAGCCGTCCCACGAGAAAAACCAACATTGTGAACTCTGCGTTAAGTATCGACCCGGATCAGCCTAAGCATGCCGCGCAGGCTTAGCCGGACAGACACTTTTCGCCTCCTGTGGATTTTCTGTTTAAGGAATAACTACTCTATACATCTATCCCACTAACACGGAATGTGTCGGCCGGATCAGTCTGCGCGGACAGCGCAGGCTGATCTGGTCGATACATTACGCAGATGTCTATCGCCGCACCAACAGTGTGAACTCTGCGTAAAGTATCGACCCGGATCAGCCTAAGCATGCCGCGCAAGCTAACCCGGTCAGACAATGTTCGCCTCCCGTGGATTTTCTGTTTCAGGAATCATTACTCTATAACTCTATCCCCCTGAGACGGAATGTGTCGGTCCAGATCAGCTTGCGCGGACTGCGCAGGCTGATCTGGATCGATACATTACGCAGCGTCCATACTGTTGGTTTTCTCGCGGGACGGCTCAATTATGTCAATGTAATACTGGAATTAGTGATGAATGTGTCTATAAAACACACCAGCGCCACCTGTGACCAAATGTAAACAAGGGTTCAGCTTATGAAAAATATATGGACACTGAATTGATCCCGCCACACGCTCATCGTGACTTTTCTTTATTTTGTCTCAAATTTTTCAAATATCGTCTGCCGCTGTTGCAGAAATTGTCAGTATAAGTAATAATAGTAATAGTTTAATATTTTAATTAAGTGACACGTAATACAAGTAATATATATACAATGTATTAATATAACAGTTTTACATTCACATTTGCAGTCAATAATTGTACTTATTAAAGGTACTACTCAGCCGTACAAATGGCTTATGTATTTTTAGAAATTAATCAATATAAGTACTAAAACAAGTGTTAATACATGATAACATAAGAAATATAAATATACATATAAACTTGATTAAACGGAATAAACTATTCCAGATCATTTTAAATAACACTTTTGTATGGATAAAGCAGATTTCTTTGTGAGTCTTTTATCAGAAAGCATGTATTTAAGTCGTTGGGAAATGGTTAAGACGGGTTAACCGTTTTACTTCCGAAGATCGATATACGACTATTCACGAAGCTATCCGTATCCCCGATTTTAGAGTCCCGTAGTCTGAATAATGCATTCAGGGCTCCGCGGATAATCAAGTTTTCAATGTTCCAATATGTATGTACTTGCGACAATGTGTTATAACAGTACCTACTCTCTTAAACGTAGAGTTTCTAGCTGTTATTGATCGATTGTTTGGTGTTTTACGCAGCTTTCAGCAATGTTCCGGTTATATCACGGTGTGTCCTGGGTAAATTATTATAACTACCGTTCCATGTATCCTGACACCAGCGAGTCAGTCGTTATGTTAACCCGACAATCATAAGAGCCAAGGAGGACAGCCAGTACTACCATTTTACCGATTATGGTATGACCCGGTTGGGGATCGAACACGCGCCCTCACACACCCGAGTCTTACGCTCTATCACAACACCACCGAGGCGGTCTTCGGTGTGTTAGCAACGGTTCTGTTGTAGTGCTAACGAACAAAGAATTAACTTCTGTCAGGTAAACTTCGTTAAGGGTTTTAGGGTCACACCGACTGAATATGAATACATTATCGTGGAAACACCTTGTTCAGGTCGTGTATAGCATCTGTTTTAAGAGAAAATCAATTCCCTTTCAGTATCATCATCCTCATATGATACAACAAATCTTCAGCAGACAGCTTTGAAAACTCATTGGAGTTAATTTTTGAAGAATCTATATAAATGAAGGCATAATAGTTGAATGGATTTGAAAACATTGTGGCAAAAGGTGAACTTGCTCGTAACAACCGCTCGTAATCAACTATCAGTTGATACGGATCTGAATTTCGCTTTGGTGTTAGTCATGTTATAGAGACAACCGCACGTCGGAATAGGCTGCCGATTACGTCCAAATACGTCTGTCTCGGTGTCAGTATAAATACTACCAGATGTATTTGAAATTTACACAGGAAAAGCTGTGATATAACTGAAATACTCTTTAAAGCGGTGTACAAACTACACACACAAACGACCAGATGACAACCAGATGACGACCAGATGACAACCAGATGACGACCAGATGACGACCTGATGACGAACAGATGACGAACAGATGACGAACAGATGACGAACAGATGACGACCATATGACGACCAGATGGCGACCATATGACGAACAGATGACGACCAGATGACGAACAGATGACGACCAGATGACGAACAGACGACGACCAGAGGACGACAAGATGACGACCAGAGATGACGACCAGATGACGAACAGATGACGAACAGATGACGACCAGATGACGACCAGATGACGATCAGGGAACACTTTTCTGATTGTCACAAAGTCCCCAAGGTATTTATTACGATATTTGACCCAAATACCCGAGATTGCCTTATTATACTATGTTAAAACAAAATAATAAAAAAGGCTATAAAAGGGATAGTGTGTCACATCGGTTTCCTGTTTTATAGACTTGCTGGTCCGGTTTATACATTATCTGAATTTTTAATTCAAACTTTACTTTTCACCATTTCTTCATGTAGACGACATTTGACATATGTGTTCGGCAGACATTGTTCAATCTTCATAATGGAAGTCCGTTTGTGGCTAGGGGGACACACAATTAGAATCGCAGCAACAATCCGAACCCTTGCTTGAACCGTAAAAGCCGACTGAACGATTGGAGCCAATGCATTTCTTGAGCAATATCATCTTTCCCGTCCGCCAAGTTATAACCTTAGCGGTTGAAAGCGGCGTAACATTCAAAACCATCAGTCGTTTTGATGCAGTTTTGAATACATTGTAAGCAGCGGAGAAATGTTTCAACTTTAAAGAGCTCTACGTACGCTGCGTATGCCATGATCTAAACCCCTAACTTGATCCTTAACCCTTTCCCTCATACAGACGCTTTCTGACGCCTCTGCAGCAGACGGCTTTTTGAAAACATAGTGACAAAAGAAGAAATTGCACAAAACGTGCAATTTCTCCTTTTGCCGCAATGTTTTCCACTTTTTGTCATGGGTTATCCATTCAATTATGGAGATTTTCATAATACGTTCGAAGTCGTCTGCTGCAGAATTGTCGTATGAGGGAAAGGGTTAACAACCGTTACACAAACCGGTTTCATACACTGTATCTACGTATACGTATACCACAGTATCGCACGGTCATGTGTAACGTTCTTATTGAACAAATCAAAACCTCCAACTATCGATGTTGATCCAATACAGTGTGTCAGCTAAAAATGTTCTGTAGGCTAATACAGAGACTCACTTACTTTTTCTCATCTAGAATAATCAATTCTAAAAAAAATAGTCGTCATTTTACTTTATTTTTAATTTTAATATCTTTGCTGGGCAACATCAATAGTTACTACATCACTCATAGTGTTATAAATTGCTTTCCGTTCTTAATGCATTTATTTACAACTCGTTTGCAGTGAAACAAACTTGGTTCGAATATATGACAGGATTTTCACTGAAAATGGGTGATTATTAAATTTAGAAAAGCGTTTCGTGATAGGATTGCGTGCTTCAGAACAGGTCTTATTGAAAACTGTGTTTGTTTGTTTATTCTGGGGGAAAATCGTCGATTTTACGAAACGGATTCAGTAATACAAATCATCTCGACATGATGAAAAAAACGTAATTTGGAAAAACATGTTGTGCATTGAAATAAACGTCATTTTTACTGCAGGATTAAAAAGAAGGTCATAATTGAAAAACCAGGCGTGATTCGAGAAAAAAAAAAAAGTTAATTTTGCAAAACAGACAGCATAATTCAAAAATGTTATTACTGAAAACAAGAACTCGTGATTCGAAAAATAAAATGATTTCTTAACACAATATGAATGCAAAGCAGAATGATTGATTCGGAAAACGTCACTATTGCAAAACGGATTGCGTGATTCGAAAACAAGATAGAAATGTATCATCTTACCTTTGAATAGAGGGCATAATTCAAAAGCGACCCCGGCACTTTTACCAATAAATTGTCCCAGACTGACCTCTATGTAATATAAAGGTCCACCACAAATAAACAGGAAGAAGAAAAATGGAATCAGAAATGCCCCGCCCCCGTTTCTAGCACACAGAATCGGAAATCTCCAAATACTTCCAATTCCTACAGTGAATCCAATAATTGCGAGTAGAAACTCGAACCTGTTACCCCAACTGTCGCGTTTCTCGCCAGATTCCACATTCTCACAATCACTCGATGAATCTGATGGATTGTTTTCAATGTTTGTCTTATCTCCTTTCTGTAATGGTTCTAACTCCATGTTAACAGCATTAATTTATACTACTTGAACTATTGCATACGGTGATAATAGTGTGCACTGCGAATTAAGTGATCGCCTCGCCTCTAGTTAGATAAACTATCAAGATGTTACAGTATACACGGGGTTATAACGTTAAACTTCTGCAGTGAGTGTACCGTTAACGCTTTTCCCGCTTCAAGCCTCGCATTCGCATTGGGACGCATCTGTAAACGACATGTTAAAACATTTGAAGCAAAAACAGAACGAGCAACTTCTCTATTGCCACAATGCTTTCAAATCGATTCAATAATAACGCTTTCATTTATAGAAATTTTCAATAATTTTTGCTCCATGTTTTCGAATTAGTCTGCTGCAGATTTGTTACATGTGGGATAGGGGGGTGGGGGGGGGGGGGGGGTTAACCCTTTCCCTCACACGACAATTCTGCAGCAGACGACTTTGAACATATTTTGTCAAAAAGTAGAAAATCTCCATAATTGAATGGTTAACCTATGACTAAAAGTGGAAAACATTGTGGCACAAGGAGAAATTGCTCGTGTTGAGCAATTTCTTCTTTTGTCACTTTGTTTTCAAAAAATCCGTCTGCTGCAAAGGCGTCAGAAAGCGTCTATATGAGGGAAAGGGGGGGTTAATGGTATATGACAGGGTGACATAGAGACCCTATCAAACACAAAGACCGTCACCTTAGCCCTTCATGCGGACACAGTGTGATGCGTCTGAAACACACGACTTTAAAGTTAACCCATTGTGGCAAAAGGAGAAACATGTTCGCAATGAATAATTTCTCCTTTTGACATATTGCTTTCAACTGCATTTGTATATACAATAATTATTTAAAAGAGAAAATGTTTACACTGAGAATGTTCACAATGAGAATGTTCCCAATAAGAATGTTCCCAATGAGAATGTTCAAAATGAGAATGTTCCCAATGAGAATGTTCCCAATGATAATGTTTCCAATGAGAATGTTCAAAATGAGAATGTTCCCAATGAGAATGTTCACGAGAATGTTCACAATGAGAATGTTCACAATAACAATGTTGTCCTTTCGTCACAATGTGTACAACTTGATTCAATAATTCAATGGGGAAAATGTAAGTGATGTCAGGCAGGGAGAACTCGGGCGATAAGGGGTTAGGTGTTTTGATGCACATGGAGAAGACATTTGAAAGCATTGTAGCAAAATAAGAAATTGTGAAGACAAGAAAATTACAAGAGAAAGTTGATGCAAGGCATCAATGTCGCCGGAAAAGACTGCATTGATTTATTTATGTATTCTTGACTTTCCTTAGTCTATTCAAACATTTGCTTATAAATTTTATATTCATACCTATACATTAGGGTATCTATAAAAAATTAACGAAATGTGTACACATTTATCTTGGCTTAAATTTAATTTTGCTGTTGTTACTTATTTAAATAATAGTATTCATTCATATAATTTCAATGTTTGTCAATCTTATTCGAATCACAAGGTAAATATCCTGGTATTGCTTTAAAGGGAAGTAATTTGAAGAAAACAAAAGCCTTCAAAAGGAGAAATATATCAGCATTACCGTCTACAGTTTAAATTGTTCTATTGTTTGTGGATTTAAAAATGTTCTTTTTTTCTTATTTCTACATGTACAACGAAATATTGCGGCTTCTCTTTGACGCTTTGTGTCAAACATTCGTCTTGTACTTGTCTAAAATAAAATAATATCACTCGCTTTTTCATATCGAAATGCGCATGCGCGAAAATCGATGTTAAAGGTCACGAAACTACACAACAGAATAGGGTCTATATTTAGCTTAGAAACAGTTCCTACTTTAGATATTCATGGTTAACATTATTAAATGAATTCTACACAAATCAAGACATCTCTTTGAACATGAAAACAACATTTAGTAAGTTAAAATTGCTATTAAAATGAGAATCCGAAATTGACCTCAATGATGACACATAAGAGTCTGCATTAGGGGGTGTTGGTTCACGTCTTGAAGGGACCACTTTTGTCTTCGTAAATAAGACAAAAAACTTAAATGCGAGTGAAATAAAAAAAACTGCAAACATTAAAAAATCGGAATATTTATTTTCTTTTTAGATGTGTCATTTATTAGTGTTCGTAAACAACCACAATTGTAATATGTTCAAATCATCTAGATTTGTTTCTTTCTAATAATAAGCCGCCCTCCCATGTGATTTCCGAAAAGCTATTAAAAATAGAAGTCGCGGGCTTCTGCCCGGCGACTAATAAGAGATGTTTTCTTTTGTCACAATGTGTAATCAACTCTTTATAAAAATATATATATACTTTCATTGAAAGAGATGTTCAATATATTTACCCAATCTGACTAAAGTACACGATCTGACCAAATGTAAGATCTGATGGCGATCTATTCGAATTCATCTTCTTGTTTTATCGGATTTCCTATATCGCTATTTTTAGATCCACCATTTTTATTTGAACCAATCAGAGGACTCGTTTCAACAAACGTTTGGCTTAACCAGGGTCTTTCAAATAGTTTTTTGAAAGACCCTGGCTTAACCTTCAAAATTGCGTCAATTGACAAAGTTGAGCACATTTAAAATAGACCATTTAAAACCAGAGCAAAGAACACTTTTCAATGCTGTATGGTCAGGGAAAGACTGTATCGGAGTTTTGCCTCATTTCCACATTTGTAGCCATGATGTGGTCTTCATAAGAACTATACACGCGTGTAAATCACTATGCGAAAATTGGGATCCCATGCTAAATATAGAATTTTTTGGTAAATATGGACTTTTACTTTCACTTTCAAAAACGTGAAAGCAAGGTTCTGATTGGCTGGCAGAAAGGTCGTCTGAACGTGACCCTCTATCGGTTGTCCTCAGATCCTATGCGTAGCATTAATAGGAGATGATTTTAATGAGATTGTATATTTAGTTTATTTACCTAGATGCTTTCAAAGTCTTCTGCTGCAGATTAGGTGCATGTGGGATATGGTTTGTCCCTGTTCAACATATAGATACTCCCTGACGCCTCTGAAGCAGACGAACTTTGAAAACATAATTGGCAAAATGAGAGATTTCTCATAATGAGCAATTTCACATTTTGCCACAATGTTTTGAACTCTATTCATTAATGGAGATTTTTCACATGTTCAAATTCGTCTTACGCAAATTTATTGTATATGCGAAACGGTTTATAAGAGTGTTATCAGGTTGTGTAAAATTCTACTTTCTCATCAGCTGTTACTCAAACGGGAATATGGTTCCTGACTGTGCAAATCATACCTATATATGCGACAGCGGGATATAAAGGGAGGTAACTAATCAACCGATATAGGAAACTGGTTACTTGTTGAACATACCGTATTTGGCGACAGCATGATATACTGTTTCTATGTTGATCATACCGTTATTATCGACAGCGTGATACAAGGGGAGGTAACCAATCTACTGATATAGGAAACTGGTTCATTGTTGAACATACCGTTATGAGCGTTTTCGACTTCTTTACTCACGTAACGAGAGTAACTGGAGTTGAAAGTCGACCGTATCGAGTAAGCGAACTGCGCATGCGCTTAATCTCTAATCTACTCGACCCCCACTATTTGACGGGTAACACGAGATCGAAGATGAGGCCGGCTGATGCACAGAAGGTCGCCATTTTGTAAACAACACAAGACTCAGGTTAGGCGTTCGTGAATGGTTACTCGTGTCGTGTACTGCGCATGTCCAGATTTTATACTCGAGTAACTGGATTGCAAAAGCCGAAAACGCTCTATATGTGACAGCGTGATATAAGGGGAGGTAACCAATCTACTTATATAGTAAACTAGTTCCTCGATATTCATACCTATACAATCAAGGGAGGTTACAAGCCTACTCATATATAAAGTAAACTGGTTCCTCGTTGAACATACCTTTTATGTGAAAGCATTATATATCAGGGCAGGTAACCAATCCAATGTGGTCGAACAGTGGTGGATCTGATGAAACTGTGTGAGTATGCAAATTCTCACGGGAATACTCACGGGAAGTTTCACGGGAAGACTCACGGGAGGTTTCACGGGAAGACTCACGAAAAGTTTCACAGGAAGACTCACGGGAAGGCTCACGGGAAGTCTCACTGGAAGACTCACGGGAAGTATCACGGGAAGACTCACGGGAAGTTTCACGGGAAGACTCACGGAAAGTCTCATGGGAAGTTTCACGGGAATTCTCTCGGGAAGTCTCACGGAAAGACTCACGGGAAGTCTCACGGGAAGACTCGCGGGAAATTTCACGGGAAGTCTCACGGGAAGACTCACGGGAGGTTTCACGGGAAGACTCACGGGAAGTCTCACGGGAAGACTCACGGGAAGATTAACGGGAAGTATCACGGGAAGTTTTACGGAAAGACTCACGGGAAGTTTCACGGGAAGACTCACGGGAAGTCTCACTGGAAGACTCACGGAAAGACTCACGGGAAATATCACGGGAAGTATCACGGGAAGTCTCATGGGAAGACTCACGGGAAGTATCACGGGAAGTTTCATGGGAAGTTTCACGGGAAGTTTCACGGGAAGTTTCACGTTCACGGGAAGTTTCACGGGAAGTTTCACGGGAAGTTTCACGGGAAGTCTTACGGGAAGACTCACGGGAAGATTCACGGGATCACTCACTGAAAGTTTTACGGTAATGTTCTCTGTTCGAAGATACAACCACATCCCATTTCGTCCTGCGCGTCTTATTAATGTGTCATAATCTGCGCGCCTTATTGATGTATTATGTATCTGTCATCTGCAAGTCATACGAACGTGCCTTCCCCAGAATATCTCCCAAATTAAGAATAACCTTCAGAACTACTTAGATTACAGTCACGTGAACTCATTTTCGAAGTTTGCTTATGCAATTATTTTCTGTATATCTTCTGTATTTCTGCCTAGAAGTTTTCAAAGTCGTCTGCAGATGTTTTGCACGTGGGAAATAAATATATCTAAACCGTGTACTATTCATCTCAACATAATATTATATATTTCATAAAACATGATGAAGATGTCGTCGCCATATTCAGTCATATACAAGTTTGCACAAATGTGAGGATAAAATGAATGTAGTTTAGTCAACACAAATATACGAAGAGAAGCTTGTTGTTAAATGTCAAATAAAGGGACACCTTCAAATTATTTATTATGAGGTTGATGTAGTTTAGTGATACCTAAATAAAGCTGTAGATTTGGGTTCAAAGTAATGTCGTCCTCATTACATTGTATATGCATGAAACATGGGTAATCACGTGCGAGCATGTTACAAATAAACGGCGCGATGTCAAGTACTATTTAATCCTTTCCCACATGCAGTCGTATGTTGACGCATACGCATCAGACGATGTTAGATTCATTATAAGCAAATTCTCCTTTTGCCACAAGTTTTTCAAATATTATATTTTTATCGACATTTTGGCTATTTTCAATATATTTTAACCTAAATGTTAACAAAGTTGTCTGCTGCAGTTGTATTGTGTGTGGGAAATGGGGGCTAAAAATACGAAAATAGATAGAAGTCCATTAACAAGGGGTGGGGGATACAGCCACCAGTTGTCCACCAGGGGCGTAGCTTTGCAATAATCAATGTGTAGGCCGTCTCGTGAGAAAATCAACATTGTGGACTCTGCGTAAAGTATCGACCCGGATCAGCCTAAGCATGCCACACAGGTCTAACCGGATAGACACTGTTCGCCTCCTGTGGACTTTCTGTTTCAGGAATCACTACTCTATACATCTATCCCCCTAAGACGGAATGTGTCGGCCGGATCAGTCTGCGCATACAGCGCAAGCTGATCTGGACGATACATAACGCAGATGTCTATCGCCGCAGCTGCATTTTGGGGGCATTTTGAGAAAAAATGTGTAGGCACGTGCCTACAGTGCCTAAAGAGAGCTACGCCCCTGTCCACAAACAATGGGTGTATTCAGAATTGATGGTTACTGGGAAGTTAGTTATGAGCTGTGATTTGAATATCGTATTCGGCTAACAACCGCCTTACAACTGTTATGTTAGGTACATTTAACCCCAGACTGTATACGTCAAGTGTGCTGAGCCCCAGGTAGCTCAGTCGGTAGCGACGCGGGCTGTCAATCCAGGGGTTGTGAGTTCGAATCCCGGCTCGGCCAACTTCCTTTCCGACGATTGACAAAAGTCAATGCGACATGCGTCATTCGTCTTCCACCAATGGGCTAAGTCTATGTTGAAAAGCAGCCAGTTGCTTGGGAAGATTGTTGTGTAGTACTGGTGTGAGAAAACCAGGAAATGCATGAGTAGGTGAACTGGCCGCCGTGATATAACTGAGAAATTGTTAAAAACGGCGTTAAACCCCAATCAATCAATATACGTCAAGTGTGGTTACTCTTTTAAATCTGTCACACATACAATACATGTACACCAGGCGACCATTACAACACTTTGGAAAAATAAGAAAATCATATTTAAATGCGAATACAATTGCTGAGTACAGTTCAATACAGTTCAATACACATTGGCTAAAGAATAAATTGCTCATTAAGGATGTACTGACCTGAAAAGTGGATTTTTTATAATATTTAACTTTTGTTGTAACATTGTTTTTTTGAAAGTTGGATGTATGATTAATAAAAAAAAAAAAAAAAAAACCCACACAAAAATGGTATGTTAGTGGGCTTTATTTTTTGCTAGATCCAATATTTGAAAGATGATATGGTTATTGCTTGTCTTCTTGTGGTTTAAATCTAATTCTGAAGTTATTTTACCCATATCTTTGGACGTTCACGTGATACGTTGTAATTAAACCTCAAAAATAGACGTTATTGATCCCTCATGAGAACCCATATGTGTCAGGTGTACGAATAGACAAGTTCAACACTTTGAAATAAGGAAAAAACATATTTATACTATTTAACTGTTTCTGAAACTTCTTAAGGTTATTGCAATTACTATCATTTATCAAAATTTAAAAAGAAAAGTATTGTTGAGCAAAATTTTTCAGTTTTTCTTTTCTGAATGTCTAAAAAATGTTAAAATATGAATATATATTTATTTATTTTTCAAACATATCTTCAATTGTCATAAAAGTATTCCAATATTTTATACTTATTTTCAAAACAGTATGATACTATACAAGTTCTAGATTAAAAAAAAGTATACATGGATTTTAATATGTTCTTTTTACCCAGTTACATTATATAGTCAAACATGGCGTCTGGACGACAAAATTCAGCCCTTTATCTCAAACAAATTTAATCCACTATGTTTTAAATTTAGAAGGATTATAAAAAGGTACAAGAAGAATTTTGATGCAAAGCATCAAAGACGCCGCGCATGATTTTGAAGCATGACTTAAAGGAAGCAGATGCAGTTCAGTACATTTAAATAACCTGTGCAAGCAGACAGGATGTAAATATTTCGAACAAGAAGGCCAAATGTCCCTTTATTTTAAACAAGAAGGCCAAGATGTGCCCATATTGCTCACCTGGCTACCATAGTCTATATAAAACGGTTACCAAGAGCAGAAAGGGTCAATATTGACGTAGGGATTAAACGTTTTATATGCTACGATCTTTGTGATATTCAGCATGTGAAGTTTAGTCGTGAAATGACAAGTTTAGTCCTGAAACCATTTGGTTTACGGTTTGCTTAACATTCACTGCAACTATAATGTGTCATACAAGCTGAAGTTTCTCAAGTGTTTTTTTTTACCAATAAACTGTTTTAAATCCTCCAACTAGATCCATTAGATAAAAAACAAACATACGTGTTTAAATATTAAAATATATTAAGGTTTATTGCCTCTAGTTATAAGTTAAGTGTGACACAAGCTTTGGAAGGAGAGGGGTAAGTATATTCTCCTTCCAGTTTAGCAGAAGTATGATAGCAGAAATGGGAGTATATAATCAAAAAATACGAAGTAATTAAAAGAAAAAGAAGATATTTATGATCAAGATTGAGCATTATGAAAGTTCACATGTATAGTCAACATATAGCAAGAATTATTAAGTCTGTTTTGTTTGTTTGTAATGTCACTTTAATCGTTTTGAACATGCCAGTAGAAAACTGAAAAATAAACAAAAGAAAATGGTCAAGTCAGTTCCCCAAGAGCAAAGAGCGAAAACCAGTTGGTACGAATCGTTCATCTCGAACGAAACATGAAAAACCGAATACGAATCCAATGAATTTTAGAAATCGGATGAAATCGTGAAAACAGCGAAGTATTGATAACGGAAGGAAGCAGAGACAACTTAATTACTCTATGGGAACCGATGACACCTTGTCGTCTATTAAATAAGAATGACCAAAATCGCCAAGCGATGACATGCTGCATTTACAAATAATAGAATTATGGGTCACGATACGGCCTTGCCTATTGCATAATTGGGTTAACGTTGTTTTCACAGTTTCTATCATTATACTGTAATATGTAGTAATTAAAATGAATCATCATTGATTTTTTAAAGATTACCCATTTATTTAAAAATCTCAATATTGTAAATAGGCAAAAACATCGCCAGAAACTTTTTTCTGAGCTTTGATGAATCGGGTCGTAAACCAAACTATAAAAAAGCGTAGCCTAGGAAGTTAGGGGAAAGTTATTAAATACCCATTAAATGTGTCTAACGTTTTGTAATAACAGTAGAAGACATGCCTATGTTGTATCTTTTTGTGTCTTAAATCATTTTATACAATTTATTGATTCATAAAGGTTTGTTTTTTTTCAAACAAACAACAGAGATTTTTTTAACAATAATAACATTGGTTCCCTTTTCGATTACGTCACCCCATGGTACAACATTAAAACCTATCCCAATAATGACTAAACATGTTTTATTTGACAACATAACCAAAAGATTTAATAACAATGTAACATTTTTTTTTTTTTTTAAATATCCACTTCTCAGTTCAGTACATCCTTAAGAGCAGTTTCTCCTTTCGCAACAATGTTTTTTTTTAAAGTCGTCTACAGCAGATGCGTCAAGATGCGTCTGCTTGCGGTTAATGGTTAACTGATGTGTCATTTCAACGACTTTGAAAAAGTATAAGCAAAATTATGAAAAGTCCCTGAAAATCAAAGTAAAACAACGGAAACGATTTGAAAACATTGAGGCTTCTCTCTGTAATCACAATGTTTTCAAAAGTCGTCTGCTGCAGATGTGTCATAATGCGTCTACACGAGCGGGACAAGGTTAAACATCAGTATCAAATTATAATTCAAACTTTTGACAAGAGCTTGCATTTTAGCTCCACTCCCTTAAAGTCAGTCGAGATAATGGCATAATTCAGTGCACGTCGTGCATTAATGTTTTCGTCAAACGACTTCTTCTCTGTAAGCACTGAGCCAATCGTGGTGACACTTTAACGACAGAATCCTCTAACGTCTTAATGTCCTTTCCTAAATTCACCCGAAACCTTTGGAATCTACGCAGAATTATTGTTTTTTCATTGACACACAAAAAATCTTCTCCTTTGCAACTATTTGGTTGGTTTTCAAATAATTTTGAAATAACATATTCCTTGTATGACTCGTTACCAGATTTTTGTCCAGCAATGTTGATTGGTCAAAATACATGGTCGCTTGGAGGCGCGGCGTTTTTTCCTTTTATGGTTGGATGAACATCTTTCTGATTAGTTCAAGCCATGATGTTTTGTAATTTTAAATATGGTCTACAGGGTATGTGACTGTTTTATCCATAATTCTGGAAAACTCTAAAAAGCGTCTTATCATAAAATATTGACACGATTTTCCAATTATTTCGTAGAAACATCTTCCTTTGTTTAGAAATTATTCCTCATAATTTGGTCCTTTTTTCAAATCATTTGGTAGAATGTTTTCTCCGCCGGAATCTCTCAATCAATTTTGATTGGTCCAAAGACATCCCCGTCAGACGGCAGGGCTATTTTCCCCTTTTGTAACTATTTCAAATGAACAATTTGAAAATCTTTTTCTCAGAACATATTGGTCCTGATTTAAACATTATTTCATAAACATGTTCCTTTGTTGATCTCCTTTTAGACTCCTTCGTGATGTAACGACATGCCCTTGTGGAGCTCTTGTTTGTATTTTGTCTAGAGCAGTGAACTCTTTAAATAAATGACATTGGTGCACGATCAGTCCATGTCAAGAACTAAGAACAAGTACACAAGTCACGAACAGTGTGTATATCTGCACTGGATCTAGCCTGAATTTTCCAGTTACATCTTAATATATGTACAAAAATAGATCAAACTAGTCTCATTAATACCAGAATAAACACTTCGCTACAGTAGCACACGTTCCGTGTTTGGTGCGTTCACATATACCGATCCTGAAAGCCTAGTGGTCAAAGCATCCAAGCATCCGCCTCGGATGAGGGAGATCAAAGGTTCGAATCCTAGTTGCGACAGTGGGTCCGTTCTGATGTGGCAAGCATCCGCCTCGGATGAGGGAGATCAAAGGTTCGAATCATAGTTGCGACAGTGGGTCCGTTCTGATGTGGCCGTTTGGTTAGCCGCTAGCTAGTTTAATAATGGTACAAAAAGCAAATGCCTGGCAAAACAAAAAATAGGGCTCGGGAAGTAAACTGGTGTTCAGGACAAAGGTGTCTCATAGGCCAGCAATGGCTGGCCCTTTCAAAAGGGGTGACATTATAAAATAAAAAACGATTTACGTTTAACTTTAAAGTGGTAGAGACTAATTACGTCAGACATATATCTCTTTCGGGTTTCACGATGAGTCAGTTCGTATATTATTGTGTTTACTTTATATTATGGAGGGTGTTTTTTTCTGAAATCCAACTTCTCATCTTTAATTACTTGAACTTCCGGTCTGCTGACACTTCTTAATTAACATGTTATTCACTTTATTATAAAATCCTTTAACGCGTTTCTGTTCTGAGTTATTGCCGGCATTGCCATAAGGATCCTACTTTTCCTGATTAACACTTTACCCTTTCCCAATTACAGACGCATTTTGAGACATCTGCAGCAGACGACTTTTGAAAACATTATGACGAAAGGAGAAATTTCTCAGCACGAGCAATTTCTCCTTTTGCCATAATGTTTTCAATTTGATTTAGTAAATGTATGTAAGTTTCCATATGTTTAACTAAATATGTTCAATGTCGTCTGCTGCATATTTGTTGTATGTGGGAAAGGGATAATTAAAATTATTTACCCATTTTATTCTTATTCATGGATCGTCTTGCCGGATCCACTACGGATGGAAACTCACGGATGACCCCGGAAAAGACTATATCCGTGGTCCGCTACGGATGCACCACGGTTTGACTACGGGTTTCGACGGATCAACCAAGGATAATGCAGAACATGGGCTAGTGGACAACGGGGAGTGATACGGATTGCTACGGTTCGGTACGGTTCGGTACGGTTTAGTACGGAATGACACGTGTCACGGCGTATGCACTGCGGATTAACAACGGTTCGCTACGATTTTAGTACGGGTTAGCACGAATTAGAACGGTCTGGCACGGATATTTACGGACTCTCACGAAGCGCCACGGAGCGCCACGGACCTGCCACGATAAGCAATCCGTATACATAAACTCCCGCGCTCGCGTGTTCATGGCCTAAGGACACCCGGCCGAGGATCGAACCCGAAACCTCCGGTTCGAAGTCCACTGAGCAATAAAAGTCGAAACAAATATCGTTGGAAAAAAAAAAAGTTGAACTATAATGTTGAAGTGAAATAAAATATTCTTAATTTTGAAATATACATGTACTTTATTTCACTTCAATTTTAAGAGTTCAACTTTAATCTTTTTCATCTATTTTTTTCCAATTTGTATTGTTCAAGTATATTATGTTTAAAATTCATAAAGTGAGAAATAAAGACAGAAATAAAAGGTTTATATTAACATTTGTAAATGATGTTAGTGTATGTTTTTTATGTAAGTACAAATAAAAACATATTCTAAGGTCCAATAATTTTAATAAAACATGATCTGTAAATATCCAACACAATTCGACCGTTCTGAAGTATAATCTTTTATACCATCCTATTCTGCCATGGCACCGCCCCGACAGGTGAATTGACGTAGTGTTTTAGGTACAGCCTCTGCTGCTTCGCTTCCAAAGTGTCTAAGTTGCCACCCCTTGTGTTCTGCACATCGTCCATGTTAACACGCTCTCTCCAGGCTCCGGGGATGAGGTTGTGGTTAACATCCTCTTGATCCATGAGAGGGTTCTCCTCACCAGGATATCTGACCCTCATGATGTTGTGAAGGCACACACAGGCGAGGACTATGACATGTACTGTATCAGGGTCCTGCAACGTGACGGAGAGTAAACACCGGAATCTGTTTGCAAGGATACCAAATGCATTTTCCCCCAACTCGTCTGGCCCTCGAGAGGCGGTAGTTGAAGATTCTCTCGTCATTGGCAAGACCCCGTCAGGAGTAGGGCTTCATGAGGGAGGTGTTCGTGCCAAATGCATCGTCTGCATTGATATAGTAAGACATCGGTCTGTCATCACCGGGAAGGGGGGCTGCTGGTGGGATGCCGATTACACCCCTTTCAATGGCATTTTTCAGCTCACACTGGTTCCAAATCTGAGCGTCGGAGCAACCACCTTGTGCACCAACATTCACCCACCGGAACTTGTAATCGGCGTCGACTAGGGCCATCGTAACTATTAAGTGATATCCTTTATAGTTGTAGTATAGGAAGTCACCGTTCTTAGGACACCGTATGTCAACATGTTTGCCATCTAGAGCACCGAGAACATGTGGGAACTGCACTGTTCAGGCTCAGTAGGAGTGTCGATAACATCCCCACCATATGCTGTAGTTATGGTCTTGCATACGTACCGAACAATACCAGAAATGGTATTGTGCGCCACCCTGAAGCCATACATCAAGGCCCGGTAGCTGTCCCCCCGTAGCCAGGTATCGCAGGGTGACTGCTAGCCTCACTCCAGGTTCGATGGACTGTCTGTACCAGGTAATGTTCTTCATAATCATGCGACCCACTACTTGTAACAGTTCTTGGAACATCTGTAGGTCTATTCTCAGAAAGTTCTTGAAAGCAGCTAGATTTTCCACACTCAGTTCAGCCATGAGTGCTTCATACTGGCCGTGGATGGGTCGTCGGAGGAGCAAGTCCTTGGTCCACCATTTCTTCTGTCTCCGGTCACCTCTCAGTCTGTCCTCAAGCAGCTCCACCATGGCCCTGGTATTTTGTGCCATATCAATGTCCAGGTCCAACCAGTTAAGTGCCAGCCTCAGTTATTGGTTGATTTCCTGGATGAAACAGATATGAAGTAGGGCCCTATATACTGAAAGTATTTAAACAGATGTCTGGTGACAGAACGGGGGTGACACCTAGATGATATAATCCGTAATAAACTGTAGTGGACCGTAGTAAGCCGTATTATACCGTGATGTCACGTAGTAACCCGTAGGAATCATTAAGAAACATTGATAATCCCTACCTATCCCTAATAGAACGTAGTGCGATCGTGCTGATCCGTGACAAATCCGTAACAAACCGTATTGTATCCTTGGCTAATCCGTGGTGTAACCGTACAAGTACGTAGTTCACCGTAACTAACCGTACCGATCCTTGGCGACTTGAGTCCGGGGATGTACTACAAATAAGTACGGTTTATTACGGACTACAACGGATAAGTACGTTCTAATACGGATCAGTAAGAATGTACTACGGTTGTCTGATCCGTTTGGAATTTTTGAACATGCTCAAAAATTGTCACGGATATACAACTACTACTACGACTGACACAGGATACAATACGGACCACTACAGATTGCCACGAATGATGCCGGATCGTATCCGTGGCTAATCCGGCGTCCGATTCGTGAATGTGTGACCGGAGCATAAAAAAGCCCCAGTACTACCGACCTCCCGGACTGTCCCGGAGCGTCCCGGAATAAAATTTGACCGATCCGGGGTCAAATCTGTGTTTGGTCCGGGCTTATCCGGGGCAGTCCGGGATGGTCGGTCATGGTCCAGAACACCATTCCGGCAAGTTTAAACTATTTAAAATTGCCGTGTTCATCCGGGACCGTTCGGGAGGAATTTTCAATCCGGGATAGAGTTCGAAACCATAAAGGGACGCATTTTCAGATTTATTTCAGTTCTGTGATTGACTCCACACACCTGTCACACCTTATAATATATAGCCGAGATGAGCCTCACGAAGGAGAAGCGACTGCAACCGATGTCGTTGCAGCTGCAACTAACGCAACAACAGAGCGAAAAAGCATTTTAATGGCGAGATCCAGAAAGTTGGCTGAAAAATGAAGAAGACAGAAAATTGAAAACGAAGCCCAAGCCAAGAAGATGTCGACAAGAAAACGACGAAGCCTGTGGATAAGACGCTGGCTCACATGTGCGTACCAGGGCTGATGACTCTACATGCAGCTCTTCCGCCTTGTCCTCCCACAGCTTGCTTTTTTTGGAAGAGACTTTGTAAGCCTTGAGACTTTTGGTGAACAGCTCTGGATGGGACCTCAATCACTTACCCATTTTTACCTCCTGTTCATCTGTTAAAAGCAGGTTGTTTTTTTGGTCCGCTTTCTGCTCGGTGCAGAAATGGCTGGTACATATACCACCTCCTCGTCCATGATGGTGACGGCTGCAGATTGGGACGCAGATACAGATTGACTTGGGTAAAGGGACATCTTCGACATCAGGTTGGGCGACTTTCGGAGGACTTCTCTAGCGCCTGCCTTGCCTTTTTATAATAAGGCGCACGAACAGGCCCATTGACCACCACAGCACGCTTCCATCTTGGTGACATCTTCTCTTCAGTCTTATAGATTTAAAATGTTCACTTTTTTCTATTGTCAGGTTGCGTTCAGGAGGTCTTCACAGGAAGGTGACAGCCGAATGAATGAGAAACAAACCAAAATGCAGGCCTACCAAAATGGTTCTGATCCGGGGCGGTCCGTGTTGGGGCCGGGCAAAGACCTAATAATGTATTATTAGGTCTTTGGTCCGGGACAGACCGTAGCTGATCCGGGATGGTCCGGGATGGTCCGTGTTGGGTCCGGGATGGTCCGGGTCATTCCGGGACGGGCCGTGGTACTGCCGTGGTGGTACCGAGGTAATACGTGTTGGCTCCGTGTTGGATACTTGTTCATCCGTTGTGGTGCCGTGTTGGGTCCGGACTGGTCCAAGGTGACGATGTTTTGCGACGATCGAGGGACAGTCGACTCATTTTCATCAAGGATCAACCCGGATCAAGATATCTCTTAATCCGGGGTGTTCCGTGTTTATCCGGGGGCTTCGGTGGGACTGGGGTTGGGATGATCTGAAACTATACTGGTCACAAATTCAATATAATTGGTTCCTTACATATAGCCAGGGATCCTGATATAGCCCGTTGCATTTTAGACTAAAGGGATTGATTGTTTGGTGTTTTACACCGCTTTGAACAATTGTTCAGTTATATTCTTGTGTAAGATACCAGCACTACTGGTCCATTTATCACGACACTAGCCAGTCAGTCGTAATGCTAACCCCGCAACCCTGAGCGCCTAGGAGGGCAGCAACTATACAACCCAAGACTAAAGGGAACTAACTCGTTCATTTAAAATATAATGTTTTGTACGAGTTACATCCCTTATAATGGAAATTGATTTTTAGCATTACTCATGGGATAGTTCTTAGATCAAAAAATCGTTTTGAAGTGTTATGTTGGAAAAAGCAACGATTATCTCATTTTCATAGAAAATGAATATAATGTTTTTACAATGGATTATTGATTATATATAGTTTATTTCCATGATTACGCTTTGATCATTCAAAAGATGAAATTCTTCCCAGGATTGCTTCCCTAAGAAATGACTGTAATATTTCTATCCTTTGTATATAACATATTCGCAATTTTTTGGACAATAAAATAGAGAGATTACGTGGATTTCGGCTAAATTCGTGATATTTTAATGCTTAAGCTTTACTAAGGTACTCTAACATTAAAGAGACAAATATATTACCGATTGCCTTCTGATAGGGAACGGAAAGATATTGACGTTGAACGAACACAGGTAATCGTGGATGCTGAACGTTTCATTTTTGACCCCCCCCATTTTACGATTTCGTCACCTAATTTAGTCGAAATCTTAACTTGATAATTTTCTGGGACAACTGAAATAATGACAACCAAACTATGGGGTCCGGGGACATGCCCCCTTCCCCCTGAACAAAATAAATTGAAATGGGGAACGCCATTCTAGGGCACATCTGGGGGCTATTTTAAACGTATTTAACGTCGCAAAAATGTCGCAAAAATGTATATTTTTGCTGCTTTTTCTAGATTTTTTTGGACAATCAACTAAATTTTCTAGTTGCTTCTGCTAATTTCGAATTTTGTCTGCTGAACACATGTTTTTAAACGTCTTTCCAAAATAAAGAAATTTATAACACTAAACAAACAGTTGTGAAGATCGAGAATCTCATCTATAGCCGAAACAAGCAAATTAATACAGGCTAATATGATCTTTGATAACACCCCTGACCACCCCTGACAGCTATTATAAGCCTTTCCAACCTACATAAGCAAATGCAAGGGACGAGTTTTGAAAACATAATGAGCAAATTCTCCTATTGCCACAATGTTGTCAATTTTATTCAGTTATTATAAATTCGTTTTAATAAAAACAGATTTTCCATATTTTTGGAAAGATGTTTTCAACGGCGTTAGTCCAGGTTTCTGTACTTTTAATGCCATTTTTAACTCGCCACTGTAACAGGTTATAGGTATAAATATCACTTCTACGGCCTTGCTGTAGAAGCCGGCTTTTACAGCGACGTTGGTAGAGACTAGAGTGGTTAACCTTTCATAAAGTTAAGCAACGTTCATCGCGGTTAGTGCCTGAATGGGTGACCCACGATGGCTTAACGACGGTACACGTTAAAAATGGTGGCAGCGGTGGGATTTTTGGGTTGATATCACCATCATCCCCGGTCCCCGGTGGTTCCCAGTGATGTTACATAGACTCCGCTCTGGTATACTGCTTGTGTTCAGTTGTGTGACTTCGAGTCGAAGTCAAGAGAAATGTAACAGGAACGGGTTATAGGTATAAATATCACTTCTACGGCTACGTTGGTAGAGTGGTTGACCTTCTCATAAAGTTAAGCAACGTTCATCGCAGTTAGTGCCTGGATGGGTGACCCGCGATGGCTTAACGCCGGTACACGTTACACTACGAAGAAGGTGTTGCTTTTCTGGTGTCGGCGTCTAACATTTCCCGTAATAACATTTGCTGTAAGCTCAACCTTAAAGTTTCTTTTTTTTGCTTTTTCTCAATAAGTAATTGTGCCAGGTTTTCGAACATGGATCATGGTAACATCTATAGTACCCATCTTCACATTGTATGCTTAAGATGCTAAGTGTGACCTTATTTTGTGGGTTAAAAACATGAATTATGGTTTTTTAGCTCACCTGTGCGTGAAGTGCTCAAGGTGAGTTATTGTGATCGCCCTATGTCCGGCGTCCGTTGTCCGTCGTCCGTCGTCTGTCGTCCGTCAACATTTTCTCCTCTAACCGGTGGGTCAACTGGGATGAAACTTCACAGAAAGCATCCTCTCAATGTCCTCACCAGAGTTCCTTAAAATTTTCGGGATCCATGCAGAATTCTGGTTTCCATGGCAACGAAATGAAAAAACTTCAAAATTCTTAAAAAATCTTCTCCTCCGAAAGTGTCAGGCCGATTTTCAAATAATTTTGTAGAAATGTTCCTCGGGTGACTTTCTATCAGATTCCTTCAAGCCATGTTGATTGGTCGAAAAACATGGCCGCCAGGGGGGGGCGGGGCTATTTTTCCTTATATGGCTATAGTGCAAACTTAAAAAATCTTCTTCTCCAAAAGTGTCAGGCCGATTTTCAAATAAATTTGTAGAAATGTTCCTTGGGCGACCCTCTATCAGATTCCTTCAAGTCATGTTGATTGGTCAAAAACATGGCCGCCAGGGGGCGGGGCTATTTTGCCTTTTATGGTTATAGTGCAAACTTAAAAAATCTTCAACATCTTCTCCTCAGTAACCGGTGGGTCAATTGGGATGAAACTTCACAGAAAGCATCCTCTCAATGACCTCACCAGAATTCCTTCAAATTTTTGGGATCCATGCAGAATTCTGGTTTCCATGGCAACGAAACGAAAAAAACTTCAAAATTCTACTTCTCCCTAACTGGTTGGCAGATTTTGAACTTATTTTGTAGAAATGTTCCTTGGGTGACTCTCTATCAGATTCCTTGAAGCCATGTTGATTGGTCGAAAAACATGGCCGCCAGGGGGGCGGGGCTTTTTTGCCTTATATGGCTATAGTGAAAACTTAAAAAATCTTCTCCTCCAAAAGTGTCAGGCCGATTTTCAAATAATTTTGTAGAAATATTCCTTGGATGACCCGCTATCAGATTCCTTTAAGCCATGTTGATTGGTCGAAAATCATGGCCGCCAGGGGGGGCGGGGCTTTTTTGCCTTATATAGCTATAGTGCAAACTTAAAAAATCTTCTCCTCCAAAAGTGTCGGGCCGATTTTCAAATAATTTTGTAGAAATGTTCCTTGGATGACCCTCTATCAGATTCCTTCAAGCCATGTTGATTGGTCAAAAAACATGGCCGCCAGGGGGCGGGGCTATTTTGCCTTTTATTGCTATAGTGAAAACTTAAAAAATCTTCTCCTTCAAAAGTGTCAGGCCGATTTTCAAATAATTTTGTAGAAATGTTCCTAAGGTGACCCTCTATCAGATTCCTTAAAGCCAAGTTGATTGGTTGGAAACTATGCCCGCCAGATGGCGGGGCTTATATAGCTAAAGTGAAAAAAAAAATCAGGTGAGCGATTCCAGGGCCATCATGGCCCTCTTGTTTTGGGAAGTTATTGTGGATTATACTTTTTTATAGTTGCATCTTATGCCATCTTTATTATTGAAACCGAAAATGCTGAGTGTGACCTTATTTTTTGGGTTAAAAACATGAATTTTGGTACACAAATAAATATAATTTTATGTATGAAACAGACTTTTGGATTCATAAATTGTTTTTTTTATTTTTTAATTTCTTGTATTTTGCTGACCCAATCATTTTATCTTTGTATTTTACACTTGTATTGGTAGGGTATTCAAAGTGTTCAAATTTTAATTGGTTGTTGGTTATAACTCATATTTAGAGACTTCAAGGTTGCTTTTATGACTAGCTGTGAACCAGAACAAATCCTTGTCTAGGCTGATGTTTTCCCTGCAATATCTGTTATTATCCAACCGTCATTAATACGTTTCATTTTGAGCACCTACAACAAAGGGTTAGAGGGTCAAATTATGTTTTTTAGACTGGTAATTATATGCCCTTTTATTAGCTCACCTGAGCTTTGCTCAAGGTGAGTTATTGTGATCGCCTTTTGTCCGGCGTCCGGCAACTTCTTCTCCTCAGTAACCAGTGGGTCAAATGGGATGAAACTTCACAGAAAGCATCCTCTCAATGACCTCACCAGATTTCCTTCAAATTTTTAGGATCCATGCAGAATTTTGGTTTCCATGGCAACGAAATGAAAAAAACTTCAAAATTCTTCTTCTCCCAAACTGGTCGGCAGATTTTCAAATAATTTTGTAGAAATGTTCCTTGGATGACCCTCTATCAGATTCCTTCAAGCCATGTTGATTGGTCGAAAAACATGGCCGCCAGGGGGGGGGGCGGGGCTATTTTGCCTTATATGGCTATAGTGAAAACTTAAAAAATCTTCTCCTCCGAAAGTGTCAGGCCGATTTTCCAATAATTTTGTAGAAATGTTCCTTGGATGACCCTCTATCGATTCCTTCAAGCCATGTTGATTGGTCGAAAAACATGGCCGCCAGGGGGGTGCGGGGCTATTTTGCATTATATGGCTATAGTGAAAACTTAAAAAATCATCTCCTCGGAAACTGTCAGGCCGAATTTTGTAGAAATGTTCCTTAAGTGACCCTCTATCAGATTCCTTCAAGCCATGTTGATCGGTTGAAAAACATGGCCGACAGGGGGGTGGGGGGGGGGGGGGGGTGGGGGCTTATATATATAACAAAAATAATCAGGTGAGCGATCCAGGGCCATCATGGCCCTCTTGTTTATCTATTTACTCTGTCTGGATTTTGGTGAAAGTGGGTATTCATGTTACACGGCCAATTTACTTTCTTTTTTTTTCCTTCTTCTTCTTCAGCCATGGCTAACAATGGTATAGAAAATAACCCTTTTGCTTCGCTGTTTCCAAGTATTGATCATGCTCAAGTGTTTGCTAGTAAACAAGAACAAGGACATACAGGTAACTTAGCTGACAGATCATTATGATAGCTTCATTTAATCTACATGTATTTTACTTGTGCTGTATTTAATATGATGCTATTTTTGGTAGAGTTGCGCGCATGCGCGAACGATACCATTGTTACAGGTTGAATTTTGAAGTCACGTGATGTTAATGCCCCAGAACACATACATAAATAGAGCAAACAAATCGGACTGAATTACGAACATATTTAAGTGTACACAATTATTTAGATATCACTACGCCAATATATAGCACTGCACCGCTCAATTACCCTTTGTAAATTGTAACCCTTTCTTCCCGCTCAGCAGAGATGTAAACATCCACTCGCCCGCTAGGATAAGCGAGTAGAATGAAGGATCGAGCTAGTACGAAATTCTAGGCGCTAGACCATACATAATCGTTTATGTCCTTATTCATAATGATAGTATGCATTGCTTAGCCTTTTCTTTCTCGTTCTCTCTGTCCATCTATTCTTCGACAAAGAGCATCCGTGAAGTTGCGTATAGAGTCAACATGTTATGCATTCGTTTTCAATAGGTACTTTTCCTTTCACATATATACCACAAGCAGGATTCCGCAAAAGCATGAGATATATGAATAAATAGTGATTTAGGAGTATTCTGTGATAGCTGCTAGCACTCACCGAAAGTCAACGATTAACGATGACTTTTGCATTTTGGATAGGTGCTTTCGACAAGGTCCGCGTCTAAATTCCCGACTTCTAAGAAAGAGATTTCATCAAATCATTTGAGTGCTTTAAATTACGACGACTTGCAAAAACGATTGCGAGTCAATGTTCTAAATACTTGTTTATAAAGCGTTTAGAATACTTTGATTATAATAGGCAGAACGAATAAGGAACGAATAAAGAATGAAGAAGAGAAAAATCGATCATTTCTTTTGGCCAAAATCAGGTAAATGACCAGCGGATATTGGTTGTTACAACATAATTGATTCATCCTTTTATTAGCTCGACTTTTGAAAAAAACGAGAGCTATTGTCATGACCCTGGCGTCGGCGGCGGCGGTTAAGGTTTTTTGTTTAGCTCTTTTTTTTCTTTTTTTTTTTTTTCTCCCTATCAGCCGAGCGGTGCTCTTGTTCTAAATTTGTATTACACAGTTCAACATTTGATTTTGATGGATTCAAGATTTTGACGCGATTATTTTGTTCATAGAGTTGATTACTAACAGATGACTGAGTTGGTGATGGAAAGAACATTAAAAAGTTAAGTTAAGCTAAAACATGCACAGGCAGGCGAGTGTTTCATCAGTATAAGTGCAACACTCAATTCCCAATCCTGCTTGCCCTTTAACAAATCAAAACCAACCCCCACAATATAAGAACTCTGCAGCAGATGAATTTTTAAGAAAATCTGAGCAAAGATACAGGAAATCACATTAATTGGAAGTGTAATCAATTGAATATAGTTGAAAACATTGTTGCAAAAGGAGAAATTGCTTGTTATGAGCAATTTCTTCTTCTGCATCAACGTTTTCAAAAGTCGTTGGTTGCAAATACGTATGCAAGTGGGAAAGGTTTAAATAAGAAACACCTTTTCAAATGATAGTCAGTTGGCTATTCTAGTATATAATGTCCGTCTTAAATAATAATGAGAAAACTTTAAAAAAACAAGAAAAACAAATTTTACAATTTAATTGAAAATATATTTATTCAAAGTCGGGAAAGTATAGTTGTCCCTTTCCGTGCTTTTTTTATGAGAGATCAAATCACAGGAAAAACTTATGGGACAGAGTTGACAAATAACACATTGACACAATTTCAGATTTAGGCTTTGTTTTTGTCAAACTGCTGAAGAAGACGACACCGAGACACACATTTTGATTAAAAGTTTATTAAAAAAAAAGTAATAATTTGATTTTTGATAAACAACATTACAATGATGGTGTAGACAATACATCAACAATACATTTTTCAATTTGTACATTCATTGCACTGACCAAATCTTAGCAAGTTTGAAATTATGGACCTCTCGGCACATTTTTTTCTCAACTCATTACTTCTTGGCAGGATTTTACTGCTAAAATTGATAACATTTCATTTGTAAATATGACCTAAGAAAACCTTCCCTAAACATTTTGAAAACACCCTCAGAAGTCACCGGAATGCACCATTTTGCGTCTAGGATTTCAATTTTTTTTAGAACATCAAGTCAAGGGTAAAAAGTTTCAGTTGTTTCATTGGAGCGCTACAGGGGGACTGTATGTCACCATTTATTTTTGCAATGTATTGTTTTTACTACTATACGCGGACGATATAGTTTTATTTGCAGAAAGCGAGTCCAGTCTACAAAATGGTCTTGAAATACTTTTTGTCTTTCTGTCCATCCGTCTGTCTGTCTGTCGAACACACTTTTTCGTCACGTTTTCAAATAACTTTTTTTCTACTCAAAGGACTACATTGAAACTTCTGACAAATGTTTATGTCAATGTGTGTGATGGGTTCACAAAAGGGAGATAATCCAAATATTTTTATTTCAGAGTTATTGCCCCTTTTCTGTCAAAAATTAAAATTTTCTGACAAGGCCCCGGCAGGTGACACACATGCTCCGGGGAGCACTCCATTCTAGTTAAATACAAAAGTAATCCATTAGAAATAGTGAAACAATTTACATATTTAGGCATATATCATTTTCTTCAGGAGGGTCCTTTCAACAAACTTTTGACTATATAGGAGGGCAAGCTTTAAAAGCAGTTTTTGCATTAAAACAATATCTAACAGTATTAAAAAATATCACCATTAGTCATACACTTGAATTTTTTGATAAGCTTATACTATGGGGTAAAGATCTAAGACAAATCTATATAAGAAAATAGAATTGGTCTAGACAAAATATTCCTAAATTCATTGAACTCTTAACAAGCAATAACCAGAAACATTATCCAAATTATGCATTTTTCTATATAAAAGTTTCGAAAAAAGAATGAAGTCACTTGTATAATTATCTCATTTAAAATGTATGTATTTTATTGTTGTTAACTGTTTTTATACGCCTGTTTTGAAAAAACGGATTGTATTATAGTTTTACCTGCGGCGTACGGGCGGGCGGCGTCCAGTATGTTGTCAGCTCAATAACTTTAGAAGCCTTTGTCCAATCATCACCAAATTTAGTCAGAATGTGTATTGGGATAATATCTCGGACAAGTTCGATAACTAGCCATATAGCTTTAGTCAATCAAGAGTTATCGCCCTTTAATTATAGAAATTACCCAAAATTGGCCATATCACTTTAGGCAATCAAGAGTTATTGCCCTTTTATCATAGAAATTACCCAAAATTGGTCTTGTCAGCTCAATAACTTAAGAAGCCTTCGTCCAATCATCACCAAATTTAGTCAGAATGTGTATTGGGATAATATCTCGGACATGTTCGATAACTAGCCATATCGCTTAAGTCAATCAAGAGTTATCGCCCTTTAATTATAGAAATTCCCCAAAATTGGTCTTATCAGCTCAATAACTTTAGAAGCCTTTGCCCAATCATCACCAAATTTAGTCAGAATGTGTATTGACATAATATCTCGGACAAGTTTGATAACTAGCCATATCGCTTTAGTCAATCAAGAGTTATCGCCCTTCAATTATAGAAATTACCTAAAATTGGTCTTGTCAGCTCAATTACTTTGGGAGCCTTTGTCCAATCATCACCAAATTTGGTCAGAATGTGTATTGGCATAATATCTCGGATAATTTTGATAACTAGCCGTATCGCTTTAGTCAATCGAGAGTTATCCCTCTTTAATTATAGAAATTACCTAAAATTGGTCTTTTCAGCTCAATAACTTTGGGAGCTTTTGTCCAATCATCACCAATTTAGTCAGAATGTGTATTGGCGTAATATCTTGGACAAGTTCGATAACTAGCCATATTGCTCCAGTCGATAGAGAGTTATTGCCCTTTAATTATAGACCAGTCGCGGCACTACGGTCATGGTGGAGTGCCCTTGGGCAAGGCACATTTTCTAGCCTAGTACTGGTTTGTTTACCCAGGGATCATGAATAATTAAATTTAATTGCGCGCTAAATGACCTTAGCTGTCGATGCGCCATAAAACAATATACATTCATTTAATTATAGAAATTACCTAAAATTGGTCTTGTCAGCTAAATAACTTGTAAAGCCTTTAACCGATCATCACCAAATTTAGACAATATGTTTATGGACAGAATATCTTGGTTACGTTTGATAACTTACAACGTTATCTTAGTCTCTACACAATTATGTCCCTCGAAATGGCCAAAACTGTACTAACAGTGTCCGCTCTCTAAGTTTGGCTGACGTACAACCAATTACCACTATACTTGGTCTCAAAAAACAGGACGGGCGTATTTTGTGACATTTGGCGCTCTTGTTCAAAATGTAAAAACTAAATATGTATTATCCTGTATTTGAAGAACTATGTGTTATATAGTTTAACAACATATCATAAACTGTTAGAAACAACTAAATCTATTAAATGATATGCCATTGACTTTTGAAAGAACTGTTAATTTCATTTAATTTATACTTTTCTTGAGCATTTTTAAAGTGTCCTTCCCGACAAATTCATGGCATACGACAATTCTGCAGCAGACGACTTTGAACGTATTTTGTCAAAATATAGAAAATCTCCATAATTGAATGGATAACCTATGACTAAAAGTGGAAAACATTTTGGCAAAAGGAGAAATTGCACGTTTTGTGCAATTTCTTCTTTTGTCACTATGTTTTCAAAAAGCCGTCTGCTGCAGAGGCGTCAGAAAGCGTCTATATGAGGGAAAGGGTTAAAACACTTCAAACACAAACAACTATTAATTTAAAGCTAAAAACTATTTTGTCATTTAAAATATAACAGCTATAGATATATTGTTCTAACCATATGTATACAGCATATACAAGTCAAATATTTTATAAGGACACCACAGTATTTGTGATGTAACACAAAATCCCGGACACCATAATTATGGCACATTTACATTTCGTCTTTATAGTTTATACAAAAACAATACAGAAAACCTTTTAGTATCTCCATGCACTACTAAGAGAATAAGCATAAATTCAATTATGACATTGTTATGGAACACAGATTCTAATCAAAGTACTGAAAGTACTGAAGGTAGAATTGCGATCGTTTAAGAAGAGATATAGAAGTCCATATATGAATATTTATTTTAAATAAATCCCCACCATGGCAGACAAGAAATGATGCATCAGGCCAGAATGAAATGTTTCCAAGATCATCATTTCTTGTTGGTCTAGTGAAAGTTAATTGACCCCTACTTCGAAAATATTATTCGGAATGTTTTAAAATCATTATCCCTGTATCGTAGAAGATTAGGACTAAAAAGAAAATCTCGAAAATTGGAATAAACTTTGATCAACAATTCACACACATATATACTGAGGAGAATAAATCATGATTCTGGGATGTTACACAAATTCGCGGACACCATATTATCACTCAAATTTAATTGGAATTTGGTTCATACAGATGAATTAAGTAATTAAGCCTTAAAATTGCTCTTTTTTTTAAAAATTTGATGTTTGTTAATGAATAAATGAACTGCCATCAAGATATAAACTGAAATAAAATTGAAAATGGTAAAAATACAAATTATCTGACACACTTCTCGTTTGATTCTCTAAATTACAAACACATACAACAAATCTGCAGCAGACCACTTTAAAAACATAAATGGGCAATAAATGAATGTACAATGAATGAATATTAAATAAAGTTGAAAACAATGTTGCAAAAGAAGAAATTATTCATTATTAGCAATTTCTACTGTCATCAAATGTGTAGGAAAGGGGAGGTTAAAGTTGAATTATGTCTCCAGTTATAGAAGAGTATGCCACAAATGAAAGCCCAGTACATTCCTTGAATGATGATGAGGTGAAGGAGTTAACAAAGATTAAAACTGCCATGAGCCATTACCTAGAGAATGTCTTCCTCATAACATTGGATAATGGTATGTTAACCCTTTCCCACTTACAACAAATCTGCAGCAGACGAATTTGACACTTTTCCACTCACAGCAAATCTGCAACAGGCGTTTTTTGAAAATCTTTAGACAAAAACATGTAAAATATCTTAAAATGAAAGTAAAATTCTTTTTTAGAGTTGAAAACTTTGTAGCAAATGGAATAATCACTTATATTGAGCAAGTTCTCCTTTCTTGACAATATTTCCAAGGGTTGTTAGTTTGAACTCTAACTCAGCCAACGTCATTATTTTATATGTTTAAAAGAATTCAGTTAGCCATGCCTCATTTGTCTTCCACCAATGGCTAACAGTGTATTTGGTAAACTGACTTGAGGAAAACATGGGTAGGTGAACTGGTGCTATGATATGACTGAAAAATTGTTGTAAACTGCATTAAACCCCATTAAGTCAATCAATCAAACTGTCTCGTTCTTATTCTTCAGAAGTGAGTGATGAATATGGTCGCCCGGAGTTCTGTGTCTACATGACCGACCTGGCAGAAAGTATGGACGGACAGACATGGCTGGATATGGATACTATGCAACAGGTACAAAGCTAACCCTTTCCCTCATATAGTATCAGTAAGTATGTATGTGGGAAAGGGTTAAAAATTTAAAAGTTCTCTTTCAGCTGTTTTATAAGTAGCAGCTTTTACCCTTTCTCTCATATAGATGCTTTCTGACGCCTCTGCAGCAACGGCTTTTTGAAAACATAGTGACAAAAGGAGAAATTGCTCAAAACGAGCAATTTCTCCTTTTGCCACACACAATGTTTTCCATTTTTAGCTCGTCTGATTTTTTGAAGAAAAAAAGACAAGCTATTGTCGTCACTTGATCGTCGTTGTCGTCGGCGTTGGTTAAGTTTTGCGTTTAGGTCACTTACATGGAAACTATCAAACATAATACTTTGAAACTTGGAAAACTTGTTCATCTAATACCCTTCTTCACATTGTATGCTAAAGATACTGAGTTTGACCTTCTTTTTGGGGTAAAAAACATGACTTTGGTGGTTTTTGGTTGACTTTGAGATTTGGTCATAGCTCCCTCATTTTTTGTTAGATTGATTTCAAATTGTGCACACATATTTCATAAATAATGTACTTCAACATTTTAAATGGGATTTTGGGTCAAACATTTGGATTTTTTTGCTTTTTCATTTCTTGTATTTTTTAACTTTGCGTTTAGCTCAACATTAAAGTTTCTTTTTTTTTTTTGCTTTTTCTCAATAAGTACTACTAGGGTTTTCATATTTGGAATATAGTTACATCTAATACCATTCTGCACATTGTATGCTGAAGATGCCGAGTGTGACCTTTTTTGGGGGGTAAAACACTTGATTTTTGGTGGATTTTGAGAATTCTTTATATTTTGTTGGAATAATTTCAAATTTCATAATCAAGTACTTCAACATATCAAACAGGTTTCAGGGAAAAACTTTTTTTTTATTTTTATTTTTTTGAATTTCTTGTATTTTTGAACTTTGCGTTTATCTAAAAAAAAATCGAATATCTTGTATTTTTGAACTTTGTGTTTAGCTCAATGTTAAAGTTTTTGTTATTTTACTTTTTGTCTTTTACTCTTGCATGGAAAGTCAAAGCAGGGGAAAAGCAAGACATTTAATTACGCGTAATTTTTGTTTGTTACATTGATTTCAATTTTTCCTAAACAATAAAAACATAATGTCCTTCAACATATTATGAATATCTTAAATCAGAGTTACTAAAAATAGGAAAATAGTAATATATTCAATATCTTTAAAGTTAAAGTTGACTTAATGTACCAATATCATTTGCCTGTCAATTGCATACACAAGACTCAGCTCATGATCTTGACTGATTGTGACATCCATCCAACGTGAAGATCTTCCTTATCATGTATATGAACTTGTATTTATTTCCACATAGTTAATCTTGTTTCAATACTTGAAAAATAGCAGTTGTGTGCGGTCATTATAATATGTAAATATTCTTTCCAAATTTGAATATTTTTTATATAAAATAAATAAACAGTAAAAGGATAATATCAGACGAGCGTCAGGCACCCGCGGGCGGTGCTCTTGTTAGTCATAGGTTATCCATTCAATTATAGAGATTTTCTATATTTTGACAAATAATCTTCAAAGTCGTCTGCTGCAGTATTGTCGTATGAGGGAAAGGGTTAACCCATCCCCTATTACAGATGACATGTAAAGCCTTTTGCAGCAGACAACTTTTGAAAGTATTGAACAAACACAAGAAACTATTACTTTCCCACAGTGTTTTCAAAACTTCAATTACTTGTCTGCTGTCAAAATGACGTCTGTCTTTTTATCTCTCAATGTTTTCCAAAGTCATCTGCTGCCAATAAGAAAAACCTCTTTTTTCTACATTTCTTTCAACTCAGTTTTAAGAGAGTAATGCTTATTTTTCAGATTCTACATTTTAATGATAAATCATTTTCAAACAAAGGATCTTAGACTATAATATAACGGTAAGGTAAATTGTTGAACGTATTTTTGCCTAGATGTTTTCAAAGTCATCTGTTGCAGATGTGTTGTATGTGGTAAAGGGTTAAAACTTCAAACATCTGGAAGATTCAAAGTAATATTGTTGCATATTGATTAAAAACATTGCGAATAAAGGAGAAAGTGTTTGTTTTTTAGCAATCTCCATTTATGTCATTATTGCATATTTATATGTCGAATAAACAACCTTTATTGTTACAGTACTATATTTTCATTTACTTTTCCAAAGGCTGTATTTGAAAGACTGCTTATGCCAGCCCCACAAAGAGAAGTTATATGTACACGATCGGACAAACCTTCCATCACAAACATAGCGGGAGAACCACAAGTTCTACGATATTTATTTCAGTGTTATGAAAGATGTAATAAACTCTCTCAAGCAAAACAGGTGAGTACACAGTACTAAGTCATACTCTTAAAATGTTGTCAAAAGCTGTCCGCTGCAGATTCAGCAAAATGGGTTTACCCTTTACCTCATCTAATAGCAATTCTGCAGCAGACGACTTTGAACATATTTTATCAAAAATTGGAAAATCTCTTTAATTGAATGGATAACCTATGACTAAAAGTGGAAAACATTGTGGCAAAAGGAGAAATTGCTCCTTTTGAGCATTTTCTTCTTTTGTCAATATGTATTCAAAAAGCTGTCTGCTGCAGAGGCGTCAAAAAGCATCTATATGAGGGAAAGGTTTAAAGTGTACATCTTCTGATTATTGAAAGTATGGAAAAAACAAATGCATAATTTGTGCATTAAAATAGTTTCTTGCAAATCTATAATTAAAAAAGAAATATTTCTGGTATAAAGGGTTTTCTTCCAGCTCAATGAGACACTCTTTGGTGGTGGAAGTATAAAAAAAATTATAAATTTTAATTAACCCTTTCCCTCATACGACAATTACGCAGCAGACGACTTTGAACGTATTTTGTCAGAACATAGAATATCTCCATAATTGAATGGATAACCTATGACAAAAAGTGGAAAACATTGTGGCAAAAGGAGAAATTGCACGTTTTGTGCAATTTCTTCTTTTGTCACTATGTTTTCAAAAAGCTGTCTGCTGCAGAGGCGTCAGAAAGCGTCTATATGAGGGAAAGGGTTAAGAATCAAGCCCCAAACCACGAAGCTATGCAGTTCTAGGACAGCTGTTGTTTCATTAGATTTTACATATTGTTTTCTTTCAAAACTGTATTCCCACCAATGAGAATTCAGGGCCCTGTATGTCTGTCTTTCTGTCATACCAAAAGGTTAACTGTATTTAGTATGTGAGCCGTTCCACGAGAAAACCAACATTATGGCCTCTGCATAATGTATCGACCAAGATCAGCCTGCGCAGTCCGCACAGGCTAATCCAGAGGTATAGAGTAATGATTCCTGAAACAGAAAATCCACATGCTTAGGCTGATCCGGGTCAATACTTTACGCCGAGTCCACAATGTTAGTTTTCTTGTATGTATTCCTTGTGACAAGACCTTTCTTATGAAACCAAAATGTTTGAGCTTGTGACCTTGACCCTTTGACAACTAACCAACTTTTAAAAAAATAAACCTTGATATATTATTAGGAAGTTGGCGTTTCAGAAATATATATATTTTTTTTCAGTTCATGAAATTTAAACATGAGCAAGATGAATGTTATAAAATCATCTTGATGAATGCTAAAACCTGTCTACAACAGCCAGACCTGTATGCTGATCAGGTCCTACACAAACAGTTCATTGAATTATACTTGGAAAACTCCGGATTCCTTTCTGGTATGTTTAAACCCTTTCCCACCTGCAGAGGCATTCTGACGGATTTGCAGCAGTAGACTTTTGAAAACATTGTGGCCAAAGGTGAAATTGCTCATTAGGAGTAATTTCTCCTTTGGCCACAATGTTTTTAACTTCATTTAGCAATTAACCCTTTCCCTGATACGACAATTCTGCAGCAGACGACTTTGAACATATTTTGTTAAAAACTAGAAAATCTCTATAATTGAATGGATAACCTATGACTAAAAGTGGAAAACATTGTGTCAAAAGGAGAAATTGCTCGTTTTGAGCAATTTTTTCTTTTTTCACTATGTTTCCAAAAAGCTGTCTGCTGCAGAGGCGTCAGAAAGCGTCTATATGAGGGAAAGGGTTAAGCTATCTTTTTTTGACATTTTTCAGGTTTTTGTTAAAATGTTTTCAAAGTCGTCTGCTGCAGAAATGTTGTATGTGGGAAAGGGTGAATGATTATCTTACATGATATTTAAAGAGTTGTTGTAATGGAAGTTTTTTAGCCCTTTCCCTCATATAGACACTTTCTGCCGCCTCTGCAGCAGACGGCTTTTTGAAAACATAGTGAAAAAAGAAGAAATTGCTCAAAACAAGCAATTTCTCCTTTTGCCACAATCTTCTCCACTTTTTGTCATAGGTTATCCATTCAATTATAGAGATTTTCTATTTTTTGACAAAATATGTTCAAAGTCGTCTGCTGCAGAATTGTCCTATGAGGGAAAGGGTTAAGGGAAATTTGTGTTCAACATATTAAATAAATCAAGGCAGAAATTTTATATAGAGTTGAAAACATTGCATTGAGATATTGCTCAAAATACCTTCAAAAGACGTCTGCTGGATAAGGCGTCAAATATCATCTGAACAGGATTTCAGGGATTACCAAAAACCTGAAGATCTATATAAATTTGAAACAAAGAAAAGCAGTAATTGTTAATTATAAATTCTTTTTTTCATAATAAAACATGTTAGAGTAGAGGAGCTATAAATTCATTTAATTGTCGTTGAATTAAAACTGACAATGTCTAAAAGTATATCCTATATGATATTGTGATATTGTAAGTCCTAAAAGATCCGACCTGACCAGGGCTAGAACCTTGGACCTTTTGATCTGAGGGCGAAGGCTCGACCACATCGCTATATTAGCTAACTCTTTAGCAAGGCAGTATAAGTGATCCCTTATATTTTAAACTTATTTATTTAACATTGATTGCGAAACAAGCTTTTAGCTTACATAAATCTCACTCGATGTCTGCTTCCTTGAGCCATAACCAGTACTTGCGCCATTTTTGTACAAAAATCCCAATGACATAACCGGCTCATCTCAGGATTCGAACCCGGGACCTTTGGTACGAAAGGCCGAAGCTTTATCACTGTCTTCCACAAGTGATCCCTTACACATTAACCTTGGCTACATGTTCACATTGAAAATCAAGTTTTTTGGCTTGACAGCATTTCATTTAATGAAAATTTCATGAAATCGCTTTGGTGGAGCAAAATATGGTTACCGGATCTAAAAGTAATCAAAGTACTGAAAGTACTGCTGGAAGGTGATTTTAGAGTGATGTCAGCCAGGTGCAGATGGGATAATGCATTGTATGCAAGGTATGAACAGATCATGGCTAGGATATATGGATAGGAACAAACGAGAGCAAATATGTTTGAAAATAAATGAATGAAAGAATTTAAGTCTTTAAAACTTCTTTATTTTGCTGCAGTTTCGGAATAGGTAAAATTGTATAAAAAGAATAAATCAAACAAATGGAAGAACGCCTTCATCAGTAGAATACAATAAGAAAGAAAGAATAAAACTTCAAAATTGTTGACAGCTGGACATTATATTATATTCACAATAGTTAGCAAACACTGTCAAGAAGTGAGGAGTATTGCATACATACAATTCATTTAGAAATTGCATTGAAACAAAATATATTTTTGGTAAAAAATATAGAGAGAAATATTTGTAAAAAATATAGAAAGCATTTTTTCATATTTAGACAGAAAAGTACAGGAAAGAATAACATTCAGTCATATCCGTCAATAGCTAATACTATCTTTCTATGCGTCTGTATAAGGACAAAGATATATAGATAGATATTCTTTATTTCTTCCAAATTTGAAGAGCAAGTACATTTAATATTAAACATTACAAAAGTGAGAACATAAATATATAAAAACATTGTAACAATAGGAGAACTTGCTCGTCATAAAAAAAATCTATGACAGCCACTGTCTTTCAAATTTGCTTTTCACAAGTGAACGAATGCTATGAATGAACGTATACAAGTGCTATGAATGAAAATATGAAAACATGAATTAATTTTACATTTGCAACAATGTTCGATAAACTGTGTCTGAATGAGGATACAACGTAGACATGAAAGCTTAATTAAGTATAGGTGTGCCCTCAATTTAAATCAATTCTCACATAACAAAAACATTAAGAAAGTGTTGTAAAATCTAAATAATATCATGACAACTCACGATGATCAGATTTTTATAGAAATAATTTTATTTGATGTGTATTACGCGTCAAGCGTGGATTCAAACACTTCCAAATATTTTACAACTTAAAACAATTAGATATTCGGATAAAATCTGATTGAATGAAACGAATTTTTAAAAAAAACACCCAATGCATATTAAAACCAAAGGCTTCTTTTCCCACAACATTTTGTTTCAAGAGCTACAATATCTAAAGAGGCAACATGTTTGGGTGCTTATCCAGTATGCATGAGTTCGATTTTACCATACCAATTCAGGAAAAGTGATTTCCACATCTTTCAACTTTCCTCCGGTAGATCAGTCGGTAGCGACGCGGGCTGTCAATCAAGCATTTGTAAGTTCGAATCGAAGCTCGGCCATCATTCTTTCTGTCATTGTGACAAGCGTCATTCATCTTTCACCAATGGGCTAACAGTCTATTTGGAAAAGAAGCCAGTTGCTTGGAAAGAATGTTGTGTGGATTACTTGTGTGAGAAAGCCAGACAACACATGAATAGGTGAACTGGCCGCCGTGATATGACTGAACCATTGTTGAAAACGGCGTTAAAGCCTAATCAATCAATCCTTTTTATATAATCATTCTGTAATTTACCATTTAGAATGCCCCCCTAATCCCCTTATACATATTTAGTCGAGTAGTCGTTCGGAAGAACACACCATTCGTGAATTACCAGATAACTAACATTTCTCCCTAGCACATAACTATTGACAACATTGTAACAAAACATAAGAAATTTATCCCAGGACTCCAAATGCAGCAGACGATTTTGAAAATATCTGAGAGGGATTTTTTTCCTTTTTTCCCACAACGTTTCAATTAGTAAATATATATATACATATAATATATATATAACTGATGTAAAAACCTATAAATGAATATGCTAGAGGAAATATAAAGAACAAAACTGAAAGTCGTAATTAAGGATAGATTAGCATATTTTGGGGAAACTACCTTACGACACGGTATGTCCTCGAATTGACCTAGTTCGTGTAATGTATATCTGATCCGGTGTATCGGTGTTGTTCACAAAAGCGTGGCGCGTAAGAATATACAGGTAACAATGTTTACCACAGAAAGATGTGTATTTGGAAAATCAAAATCAATTTTAATTTTCAAAGCCACAAAAACATGAATTGTTTGAAAATTTAATTGTCCAAACCAGTTTCTACATCAAACTTGAAAACACTTAAAGTATGAATTTACATTGATTTTTTGCGAACTATATTGACTAGCGTATGTATGAAGAGATCATATAGTTTATAGAGAGGATGTGTGTTATAGGGCATATTCCATTAAGGTGTGCAATCCCATAGGAAGAAGATTATTATTACATAATAATCACCTTCCAAAAACAACGGAACAAGACAAGCATTTAAGCAATCTTACTTTTACTATTTACTTATATATTAATAGGATATCATGATTTAATAAAGATTTATCTGCTTTGAAAACATATAAGAAAAGCATTGTAGTAGAACGTAAATGTTCTGTTTGATTTTAACCCTTTCCCTCATATAGATGCTTTCTGACGCCTCTGCAGCAGACAGCTTTTTGAAAACATAGTGACAAAAGAAGAAATTGCTCAAAATGAGCAATTTCTCCTTTTGCCACAATGTTTTTCCACTTTCAGTCATAGGTTATCCCTTCAATTATAGAGATTTTCCATTTTTTGACAATATATGTTCAAAGTCGTCTGCTGCAGAACTGTCGTATGAGGGAAAGTGTTAACACAGAGTATAAAACATTATAACCCAACCAATTTGAAGATCATCCGACGGTTTTATTGTTAGACAGAGTTGTGGTTAAACATCATTCAGACAGTATATGTTTGTTTTTTCAAATGTTTTGATGGAGTTATGAAACTTTGATATTTAAAATTCATTTGGGAATACATGAACATCTTTTACCACTTTTCTCATTTTAGATAGTGGATTAGTTGAGGTGTTTTTCACCCAAGTTTCAGCAGAAATAGAGGAAAATAAAGAGGACGGGTCCTTGCTGACAGTCTTTACCCCAGCACTTGATTTGATAAAGAACAGATTTCACAAAGAGTTCACTTTAATGCACCCTGAAGTCAACAGCTGGATGAATTTAGTTCTCTTCTTCACAAAAAACGAACCACTCGCTCAGGTATGCCAACCCTTTAAGTCAGAGACCAGATAAGTATGTTATAACTGAAAAATTGTTTAAAGCGTCGTTAAACATCACAAAAACAAAGCACAACATTAAGTTTTGAAATCAGTTCCCTCCCCCTGCCTTCAATAAGCAGGCTGTGCTTTTTCTGACAACTCAGAACTCTTGTTGAGGAGAGAAATTATCATCTTAGTTTTGTATAATTCACGGTGTCCATCATTCTTGTTATTTATATAAATACTTAAAATAGTGTTAAACCCTTTCCCACATACAACAAATTTGCAACCAATGATTTTTAAAAAACACCTATACAGAAATATTTTAATTCAAAATTTTCAAATTCCAAGAGTTGTTTGCTGCAGATGCATCAAAAGGTGTCTATATGTAGGAAAAGGTTAATTAAACTCTTGTTTCCAGGTATTTATGGATTACAATGCGCCATCTGATTGGTCTAAGGGTAAGGCTTACGAGAGAACGCTGTTGGGAGGAATCCTACGGCTAAACTGTATACCCGGGCAAGATAAGCCAGACGAATTCTTCCAGAATCCATCATCAACTAACAAACAGGATCACAATATTACAGAGAAAAATATTTGGCTGGTGAGTGGGTTTTCTTTGACATGTTAACCCTTTCCCTCATATGACAATTCTGCAGCAGACGACTTTGAACGTATTTTGTCAAAACATTACAGAGAAAAATATTAGGCTGGTGAGTTGGTTTTCTTTGACATGTTAACCCTTTCCCTCATATGACAATTCTGCAGCAGACGACTTTGAACATATTTTGTCAAAACATTACAGAGAAAAATATTTGGCTGGTGAGTGGGTTTTCTTTGACATGTTAACGCTTTCCCTCATATGACAATTCTTCAGCAGACGACTTTGAACGCATTTTGTCAAAACATAGAAAATCTCCATAATTGAATGGATAACCTATGATAAAAAGTGGAAAAAAATTGTGGCAAAAGGAGAAATTGCATGTTTTGTGCAATTTCTTCTTTTGTCACTTTGTTTTCAAAAAGCCGTCTGCTGCAGAGACGTCAGAAAGCGTCTATATGAGGGAAAGGGTTAATTGACTTGATATACCCATGTTGGATCTCTGCTAGCCGTGGTCATGGTCGAGTGTTCTTGGGCAAGACTTATACAAGCAATAGACTAGCAATCCTTATACATGTATATGCATGTATTTATGGTGGTGTTAGATTAGCATGCCGAAGCCAAAAAAGCGCAAAATTGATAATGGTTGATGGTCAAATGATTTTCTGAAGCGTCCAGCTGTAACATGTTATTACACTCAGGTGGTGTTCAAGCATTTAGAATTTTATCTTTCAGTTTTATCAAGGGATCCCTCTTCTACAAGCTAGCTCCGCGGCATTACATTTTTTAACGGCGTCTCCTGATGTTACATAATTCACACATGGAGAATGTCTCTAATTTGCAGCGGACAACTTTGAAAACATCTAAGCAAAATTGGAAAAACTCTTAAGATTGAAATTTTGATTATAGAATTGAATAGAAAACAGTGTGAGCAATTTGACCTTTTGTCACAATATTGTCAAAAGTCTGCTGCGGTACTACAAATACATCTGCACTTTGGAAGGGTTGATCTGCATCAGATAAGACTGAATTTTTGGGATAATTATTCATGTCTTTTTAACCCTTTCCCTCATATGACAATTCTGCAGCCGACGACTTTGAACATATATTGTCAAAAAATAGAAAATCTCTATAATTGAATGGATAACCTATGACTAAAAGTGGAAAACATTGTGACAAAGGAGAAATTGCTCGATTTGAGCAATTTCTACTTTTGTCACTTTGTTTTCAAAAAGACGTCTGCTGCAGAGTCTTCAGAAAGCGTCTATATGATGGAAAGGGTTAAAGCAAAGCTCCAACGTGCATTTTGCATGAGATTTTTTTTTTCACAGACATCTTTTAAAACATTGTGGGGAAACATGAAAAATTCTCAAAATCAGTTTTCTATTAAAGTACACTTCTACCATATCAGACTTTTTATTTACTTTCTCTGATTATTTTTGTGGTAAATGTTTAATGTGTATATAATTTATTTACAGCCTCTCTCTGGTATAGGCAATGGTGTGTATGAAATACTCTTTGGAATTATCAAGATATCTCTAGATACACGACATAAGGTTTTATCATGGCTGGGAAAATGTATCCATGCAAACTCAGGTATTCAAGTTTATTCCTAAATGTATAACAATAACTAAATGGCACTTTATTATGGATGGTTTTTTGATGGACGTATTATAGTTTTACCTGTGGCATACGGGCAGGCGGGTGGGTGGTGCGACATCCAGTATGTTGTCAGCTCAATTACTTTAGAAGCCTTTGTTCAATCATCACCAAATTTGGTCAGAAGGTGTATTGGCATAATATCTTGGACAAGTTAGATAACTAGCCATATCGCTCCAGTCACTGGAGAGTAATTGCCCTTTAGTTATAGAAATTACCTAAAAATTGGTCTTGTCAGCCCAATAAATTTAGAAGCCTTTGTCTAATCATCACCAAATTGGGTCAAAATGTGTATTGGCATAATATCTTAGACAAGTTCGATAACTAGCCATATGGTTCAAGTCACTCAAGAGTTATCGCCCTTTAATTAAATAAATTACCTAAAATTGGTCTTGTCTGCTCAATTACTTTAGAAGCCTTTGTCCAATCCCCACCAAATTTACTCAAAATGTGTATTGACATAATATCTAGGACGAGTGCGATAACCAGCCATATCACTGTAGTCACTTGCGAGTTATTGCCCTTTAATTATATAGAAATTACCTCAAATTGGTCTTGTCCGATCAATAACTTTTGAAGCATTTATTCAATCATCACCAAATTTAGTCAGAATGTGTATGGGCATAATATCTCGGACAAGTGTTATAATTAGCCATATCGCTATCAAATCAAAACTGACTCACTGATGTCAGGATAAATGGACTGAGAACACCCAGAAAACATGGTGATATAACTAAATAAACGTTAAACGCCATTCAAACAAACAAACAAACAAAGTTGTCACACTGTATACTGTATTGTTTCAGGAAGAGCCAAGATTTGGTCAAGCCAAGCACCGCAAGTGTTCAATCAGCTGTATTGTTCTGACGGATTCAGTCTAAATTTGTGTGCGGTCCTGTTAAAACTATGTCAGCCGTTCTCCGAACCGTGTTCACCTAAACTACTCAAGATACAGTGCAGTTATGTAAACGCAATTGCTGTTGATGATTCAGACAGTAAAGCCAAATCAATACATGCTGAAGGTATTATTATTTTTAGCTCACCTGTGCACGAAGTGCTCAGGGTGAGTTATTGTGATCGCCCTATGTCCGGCGTCCGTTGTCCGTCGTCCGTCGTCAGTCGTCCGTCGTCCGTCGTCCGTCAACATTTTCTCCTCTGTAACCGGTGGGTCAACTGGGATGAAACTTCACAGAAAGCATCCTCTCAATGTCCTCACCAGAATTCCTTAAAATTTTTGGGATCCATGCAGAATTCTGGTTTCCATGGCAACGAAATGAAAAAAACTTCAAAATTCTTAAAAAATCTTCTCCTCCGAAACTGTCAGGCCGATTTTCAAATTATTTTGTAGAAATGATCCTTGGGTGACCCTCTATCAGATTCCTTCAAGCCATGTTGATTGGTCGAAAAACATGGCCGCCATGGGGGGGGGGTCTATTTTGCCTTATATGGCTATAGTGCAAACTTAAAAAATCATCTCCTCCAAAAGTGTCAGGCCGATTTTCAAATAATTTTGTAGAAATGTTTCTTGGGTGACCCTCTATCAGATTCCTTCAAGCCATGTTGATTGGTTGAAAAACATGGCCGCCAGGGGGCGGGGCTATTTTGCCTTTTATGGTTATAGTGAAAACTTAAAAAATCTTCAACATCTTCTCCTCAGTAATCAGTGGGTCAATTGGGATGAAACTTCACAGAAAGCATCCTCTCAATGACCTCACCAGAATTCCTTCAAATTATTGGGATCCATGCAGAATTCTGGTTTCCATGGCAACGAAACGAAAAAAACTTCAAAATTCTTCTCCTCCCAAATTGGTTGGCAGATTTTGAACTTATTTTGTAGAAATGTTCCTTGGGTGACTCTCTATCAGATTCCTTGAAGCCATGTTGATTGGTCGAAAAACATGGCCGCCAGGGGGGCGGGGCTTTTTTGCCTTATACGGCTATAGTGAAAACTTAAAAAATCTTCTCCTCCAAAAGTGTCAGGCCGATTTTCAAATAATTTTGTAGAAATGTTCCTTGGATGACCCTCTATCAGATTCCTTTAAGCCATGTTGATTGGTCAAAAATTATGGCCGCCAGGGGGGGGGGCGGGGCTATTTTGCCTTATATAGCTATAGTGCAAACTTAAAAAATCTTCTTCTCCAAAAGTGTCAGGCCGATTTTCAAATAATTTTGTAGAAATGTTCCTTGGATGACCCTCTATCAGATTCCTTCAAGCCATGTTGATTGGTCAAAAAACATGGCCACAAGGGGTCGGGGCTATTTTGCCTTTTATGGCTAGTGAAAACTTAAAAAATCTTCTCCTCCAAAAGTGTCAAATAATTTTGTAGAAATGTTCCTAGGGTGACCCTCTATCAGATTCCTTCAAGCCAAGTCGATTGGTCGGAAATATGTCCGCCAGATGGCGGGGCTTATATAGCTAAAGTGAAAAAAAAAATCAGGTGAGCGATTCCAGGGCCATCATGGCCCTCTTGTTATAAATAATTGATTGTTGACCAGAGCTCTGGATGAATTGTATACAGTCAAACCTGTGTTTAACCCTTTCCCTCATACGACAATTCTGCAGCAGACGTCATTGAACATATTTTGTAAAAAAGTAGTAAATCTCTATAATTGAATGGATAACCTATGACTAAAAGTGGAAAACATTGTGGCAAAAGGAGAAATTGCACGTTTTGTGCAATTTCTTCTTTTGTCACTATGTTTTCTAATAGCCATCTGCTGCAGAGGCGTCAGAAAGCGTCTATATGAGGGAAAGGGTTTAAAGGCCACTTATGGGACTAAAAACAATCTAATCTTTATTCAAAGGTAGTCTTTAATTGCAGGTTCATCTATACTTAAAATGAGTATTTGGGAAGCTAAAAGAATGGTCTCTATAGACAGGAAATTGCTTTTCCAAGGTAGTCTTTAGCACATGTTTAATTGTATATCACAATCTAAGATCAGTTTTTGACCCTTGAAATCTATGTTGTGGGTACTTATCAGAATCGTCTCACTGAGACCAACTTTCCTCCGGTGAATTACGCATACCACTGTATTATTACTTTCCAACTTACAGAATTTCTGATGCCTTTGCAGCAGACAACTTTTGAAAACACTGGCAAAAGGAGAAATTGCTCATAATGAGCAATCTTTCCATATGCCAGAATGTTTTCAACTCGATTCAATTTCCTTTTTTACATTTAAAGAAATAATCCATATTTTGCCTAGATGATTTCAAAATAGTCTGCTGAAGATCTTGTAAGTGGGAAAGGATTAAAAAAATAGGTAGATCAGCTCAACCAATCATAATGCATTCATTAAGATAGTGGTGCAGAGGTAGAGTGTCGGCCTCTCATATCAAAGGTCCCTGGTTTGAGTCCTGTGATGAGCGGGTCCTGACTTTTGGATTTTTTCCACACAAATGGCGCGAGTACTGGTTAAGTCTCCAGGAACCAGACAACGAGCGTGATTAATCTAGGCCAAAGGCTTGTTTCGTAATCGATGTTAAATAAATAAGTTTAAACTAAATTAAGATAACATAAATACCTATTGTCAAATGCGATGGGCAGACTTTATATTTTCAACTATCATGGTCACTTATTATTTTGCATGTATGATGATTTACATGGAAAAAACTGTTAATAGAAACGTTTCATTTATTAACCCTTTCCCTCATATAGACGCTTTCTGATGCCTCTGCAGCAGACAGCTTTTTGAAAACAAGGTGACAAAAGAAGAAATTGCTCAAAACAAGCAATTTCTCCTTTTGACAAAATATGTTCGAAGTCGTCTGCTGCAGAATTGTCGTATGAGGGAAAGCGTTAACATCATCAACCTGTTAAACCAGGTAAAACTGAACTATAATTTTTCAAACAGATTTGAAAATTTTGTCTGAAAATGAGAAATTGTTCATTTGGACTATATTGACTAATTGTTCTCGGGGTGAGTCTTTAGGACCTCAAACTGTCCATTGTACATCATCTGTAAGAATTCAGCAGGATTAGGGTTAATACTTTCATTTCAGGCCTGAGCAAGGAAACCTGCCTTATTCCGTTGGAGGACAGATCCCCCGTAACGGCGGACGAGACATATACATTTATAACAGAGTGTTTCTTCCTGTGTCATCAGGCGATCAACCAGGGATTTCACGCGGTCCATGAAAAGTTCATCAAAATAAATCAGGAGTTACACCGAATACAACAAGCGTACGTGGAGATGCGGCCACAGTATCCGAATGAAGAAGTAGAACCAATGAGATCCTTTAAGATGCAGATGGAAAAAGGTGAATTAACCTTTTCTCAGATACAGATGACTAAAGCCTCGTTTTGCAACAATGTTTTCAATCATACTTTTATTTTTGTCAGATGTTTTAAAAGTATTCTGCTGAATATTTATCATATGTCGGATAGGTTTTGACATAGTTTTGGTGTTTCAGGATGTATTACTCCACTTTATTATATACCTGAACATTTTCCAGTGAAAAATCTGCATATTAAAATTCCGTATTTGTCTACGTTAAATACTGTACCAAATATGGTAATGGTATGTCACTGAAAGATGATATAACGTAATTCAAAATGCGGTAGTGTGGCTTAATTCAAACTCTGTTCATATGTTTTAATGTCTTTTTCCAAGAGCTTAACCAATTACATGTACTGTTTATGTTGAACAATTCTTAAGGCCGAGCAACTAGTCACAGGATTCCAACTCAGGACCTTTGATACAAGAGACTTTGAATGTAGGTCACAATCAGGTCAATGTTGTCAAGAAATCTTTTGTTAAACACTTTCCCACATACAGCAAATCTGCAGCAGACGATTTTGAAAATGGCTACTCAATAATATGGAAAATCTCTATAATTATAGGTATGATTACTGAAAAAAGTTTAGAACATTGTGGCAAAAGGAGAAATTGCTTGTTTTGAGCAATTTCTCCTTTTTAGCTCACCTGTCACATAGTGACAAGGTGAGCTTTTGTGATCACCTTTTGTCCGTAAATAAATAATATTTATTATCTGATGTTTACCAAACTTATACAGTAGCTAGATATACATGAGAGCTCAGTTCCTTTTGAAAATCAGCCAGATCCATCTATGAATGACTGAAAAATGGCCCTTTAAAATTGTTTTAATTGACTTTGTGAACACGATATTTATTTGTCACATGTCTTTTACATTGGCAATATTGATACATTGTTGGATGATGCAGATATTGAAAACAGAAATTCTACCTTTACTTTCGCTCCTGTAGAAGGTCAACGACCTCTCAATATTGTTCAAGATAAAGATTATATGGCTTGAGTGAAAACTTAAAAAATCTTCTACTCAGAAATTGTTTGGACGATTTTCAAATAATTTTGTAGAAATATTCCTAGGGTGACCCTCTATCGGATTCCTTCAAGCCATGTTGATTGGTTGAAAACTATGGCCACCAGGGGGCGGGGCTTATATGGCTAAAGTGAAAAAAAAAAAATCAGGTGAGCGATATAAGGCCATAATTTATGGCCCTCTTGTTTCAAGATGTTTTCAAAATGCGTCTATAGGATGGAAAGGGTTAACTTAGAATATTTTTATTTCAGGAATGACATTGTTTTTGAGTTTAAAAGCCGCACTAACGGAACCACGCATGCTTGAAATGGCCTTGAACTTCCATATTGCCACCTCCACCTGGCTGGTGCAGGGAGCCAATACTGGTGATGTCACAAAGTTTGAACCAATCAGATTTCCCCTGCCACAGGAAGTACCCCTGTGTCTGACATGTATCCCAGAATTCATCATGGGGAATATTACAAACTTCACAATGTTTCTGCACAGATTTAAGGATCAGATGTTTGAGGTATTTGGTTTAATCCTTTGCCACATACAGACACGTTTTTACGCCTCTGCAGCAGACGACTTTTGAAAATATTGTGGCAAACGGGGGAAATTGATGAGCAATTTCTTGCGATGCCACATTGTTTTAAACTTTATTTAATGATTAAATTTTCATTATAGAGGTACATGTATACCATATTTCTAACCAGTCCTCTGCTGCAGACTTGTCATATGTGGGAAAGGGGGGTGGGGGTTAAGCCTTTCTCACATAAAATTGACTTTAGACACCTTTGTAGCAGATGATATCTGATCACATTGTGTGAAAAGAAGGTACTACTAGAGATTAATTCCTGTAACTGTAGGAGTTTTTTTCACATTTTTCTTCAGATGTTTTCAAAGTCGTCTGCTGCAGAATTGTTGAATGTGTGAAAGTGTTAAGTGTGGATTGTTAAATAGCATAACTAATAAATTTGTTCTCTGGAACAAAATGAACATGTTTGCATGGATACGCCAGTTCTTCTGGATCAACACTGGTTGCTGATGACGCATGGTTGGTTTAACTTGATCATGGCTCCTTTATATCTACCATTTGATCGGTCACAGGCCATTGTATTCAGACATAGGGAAGGGAACTAGAAAGCTGTATCAACCTGAAAATGGTATTCATGGGAATTAACTAACCCGTTCCCACATACAACAATTCTGCAGCAGACGACTTTGAAAACATAGTGACAAAAATCTGAAAAATTATGGTTTAACTGAATTTGATGGGCTAACAGTCTATATAAGGAAAAGTAGCCAGTTGCTTTGAAAGTCTGTTGTGTTGAGTACTGGTGTGAGAAAAGACATGAGTAGGTGAACCTGCTGCCATGATAAATTGGTGAAAACTCATGAGAGGTGAACCTGCTGCCATGATAAATTGGTGAAAACTGCGTTAAACCCCAATCAATCAATCAACCATCATTGACTTAATATGTGTAGATGGACCCTAATTACGATACTTTGTTTTTTAGTCAATTGGAAAAAGAATAGAATACTTGATGACCATAATCACGATACTTTGTTTTTTAGACAATTGAAAACAGACTAGAAGACTTCATGACTCTAATCACAATACTTTGTTTTTTTAGACAAGTGGAAACAGACTAGAACACTTCATGACCCTAATCACGATACTTGTTTTTTTAGACAAGTGGAAACAGACTAGAACACTTCATGACCCTAATCACGATACTTGTTTTTTTAGACAAGTGGAAACAGACTAGAACACCTCATGACTCTAATCATGGTATTCATGGGAAGCCCAGACAGAATGAAGAATCCCCATTTAAGAGCCGAGTTGGCAGAAACACTGGCGTCCCTTCTTCCTCAGAATCCTGACTCGAAACAAATTCAACAAGGAATTCTATCAAAGTATGTCAAATGATCTTGGTTATTTAAAAACGGTTAATATATCTGAAAAATTTGAGAACTTTTATTTGAAAACGGTTGAAAACATTGTTTGGTTTCTGCCAATAGACATCAATCTGGGAATACTATGTTGCGTCCTTGTTATTGTGTGTATGATTCTTACTTGTTGGCTTGTCTGTTTTTCGAAGAAAAAAAGGCTTTTATAATACCCTTGGCGTCGTCATCACAACCGTACCTCATCACTTCAAAAACGTTAAACATTTCGAATGAAACTGTGTACACATGTTCCTAGGAACAATACGCATGTCTTTGCCAAGTCAAATAACTCTGGTATTAAAAACTATTCTGTAATGTCCCTTTTTCGACTAAATAAAGACGCAGCACTCTTGTTAGATATACATACAGATACTTTCTGAATCCCCTTCAACAGGCCACTTTTGACAACATTATCGGTTCATAATGAACCACTTCTCCATCTGCCGCAATGTTTTCAACTCTATTCAATAATAATACTCTCATTTAAAGAGATTTTCCATATTTCTGTGGATATATTTTCAAAGTTGTCTGCTAAAAAATTGTTGTATTTGGGAAATGGTTAAACGGTTCAAACTTGGTAATGACGTTTTTGTTTTTCATCAACTTTACCACAGATACTACAGAGAGATGGTGTTCGAAAAGCATCCGTTGATGGAACATTTGTCAGAGAAACTGCTCAATGTGTTTGTGATGATCGAAATGACCGGTCAGAGTGTCGAGTTTGAACAGAAGTTCAACTACAGACGACCTATGTACCAAGTTTTACATTACATTTGGGAGAGAGACCTTCATAAGGAGGCAATTAAGGTGACATCTCTTTATTCAATTTCATTAATTAAACTTTATGGACATTTTGTTTCCATCATTATACCCCCAGATACATAGTATATGGGGGCTATATAGGAGTCACGCTTGTCGGTCTGTTGGTCTGTAGACATTTCTTGTGAACACTATTTCTCAACAACCTTTGGTCAGAATTCAATATAACTTCACAAGAATGATTGATACCACGCCTAGTTGTGCATATTGTCGGCATGTTGCAATGGAATTATTTTTAAATGAGTTATGGCCCCTTGAATTTCTCATACATATGTATATTGTTGACATTTCTTGTGAACACTTTCTCAGCAACCCTTTGTCAGAATTCAATATAACTTCACAAGATTGATTGATACAAAGTCTAGTTGTGCATATTGTCGATGTGTTGCACTGGAATTATTTTTAAATAAGTTATGGCCCCTTGAATTTCTCATACATATGTATATTGTCAGGCACCAGCTGGGGACATTCACCACCTTCAGTGATATTTCTAGTTTTGTCTTGATGATTTCAAAGGAAACTGCTGCAGATTTGACTTCAGTGGGAAAGGATTTAAGTACAAATATATATACAAGAATTTGAGCCTTTCCCAAATACAACAAATCTTCAGCAGACGACATTGAAATAGCTTAAAATACATGGAAAGATTTTCCAAATTATTGTTTCCAAATTGTTTGCCAAAGTCATTTGCTGCAGATGCACCAATATTCTTCTTCAAGTGGGATAGCTGCCCTGCGGCTTAGGGGTGTTGGATAGCATTAACCCTTTCCCTCATACGAAAATTCTGCAGCAGACGACTTTGAACATATTTTGTCAAAAAATAGAAAATCTCCATAATTGCATGGATAACCTATGAATTAAAGTGGAAAACATTGTTACAAAAGAAGAAATTGCTTGTTTTGAGCAATTTCTTCTTTTGTCAATATGTTTTCATAAAGCTGTCTGCTGCAGAGGCATTAGAAAGCATCTATATGAGGTAAAGCTGATGTCAGGCCAGAAACAATTTTAATTCACCCACGAAATGCTGTGATATGACTGAAATAACTGAATACTGAAATACTGTGGAAAACAGTTTAAAACATTATTCAAGCAAAATAAGACAAAATATAATTTGTGTAGATAGAAGACAGTGGTTGAACGTAGGCCTCTTATACTAAATGTCCTTGGTTAGAATCCTGCGATGAGCTGCTTCTGCCTCATAATGAGCAATTTCTCGTTTTACCACAATGATTTCAATCCTATTCAATAATTATATTTTCATTATATAGATATTTTTCATATTTTTGCCTAGATGTGTTCAATATCGTCTGCTACAGATGAGGTGTATTTGGGAAAGGGGTTTTAGTGATTATAATTATTGGTTATTGGCAGGTGACGTATGTGTTTCTTTTTCTGACACTTTTATCTTTACTTTAAACAGAAAATTGCAGAAGTGGCAGAAAAAGAGATAGAAAATGCTGAACCACCGTTGTTCCTACGGTTCATTAATCTCCTTATAAATGATGCCATCTTTTTACTGGATGAAGCCTTAGACGTAAGTTCAAGTAGAATTTAGCTTTTCTGATGTTTTAACCCTTTCTCTCATACGACAATTCTGCAGCAGACGACTTTGAACAGATTTTGTCAAAAATTAGAAAATCTCTTTAATTGAATGGATAACCTATAACTAAAAGTGGAAAATATTGTGGCAAAAGGAGATTTCTTCTTTTGTCACTATGTTTTCAAAAAGCCGTCTGCTGCAGAGGCGTCAGAAAGCATCTATATGAGGGAAAGGGTTAAATAAATTAATTCCTGCCCTCAACTTGAGGTGTCTTTTGAAAACTGTGAGGAAAATAATAAACCTCAGAATAACATATAAAGTGTTAATCCAAGTTGCCTGGCCAAAATAAATATCTTCTTGTTTAACCTACAATCTAAAAGCTGGAGTGGTTCATGAATTATGTCTATAAAGAAAATGTTTTGTTTTCTTGTTCATCTTAGTTTATGAAACAACTTAAAGAGAAGCAGCAAATCAAAGATGGACCGGAATGGGCAACCATGAACCAGCGGCAGCGACAGGAATATGACGGCAATGTGCGACAGATTGGCAATATGGCGAGGTACCACAATGTGATGGGCAACAAGACGATCTACACATTACAGATACTGACCGACGTGATCAAATCTATATTTTGTCATGAAGTTATGGTGGACAGAATAGCAGCAATGCTCAACTACTTCCTGCTGCATTTGGTATGTTAAACACTTTCCCTCATACGACAATTCTGCAGCAGACGACTTTGAACATATTTTGTCAAAAAATAGAAAATCTCTGTAATTGAATGGATAACCTATGACAAAAAGTGGAAAACATTGTGGCAATTTAAAGGAGAAATTGCACGTTTTGTGCAATTTCTTCTTTTGTCACTATGTTTTCAAAAAGCCGTCTGCTGCAGAGGCGTCAGAAAGCGTTTATATGAGGGGAAGGGTTAAAACACTTTTCACACTATGACGTACCTGCAGCAGATTGCTTTTGAAAATAGAAAGAGCAGAGCTTCCTTAACCCTTTCCCACATACAACAATTCCGCAGTTGACGACTTTGAAAACATAGTGACAAAAACTAGAACAATCTCCATAAAAGATAGCTTAATTGTTAAATAAAGTTGAAAACATTGTGGCCAAAGGAGAAATTGCTCGTCATGAGCAATTTCACCTTTGGCCACAATGCTTTCAAAAGTCGTCTGCTGCTATTCACCAAAATGCCTCTGCAGGTGGGAAAAGGTTAACCACAATGTTTTAAACTTTATTGAAAAATTATAATTATATATTTCAGTTGTCGACTGTAGTATTTCAAAAGGGTTAACCTTTTCTTTCATGCTGACATATTTTGATGCATCTGTATGAGACAACTTTCATCAACAGTGCTGCAAAATGTTTTTATAAATCGTCTGCTACAGAAATATCAAATACGGCTGCATATGGGTAAAGTTCAAGAAATTGTTTATACTTATGATGATTATAAAGTTGACCATCATGATTGTAATTGGCATGTTATAAGTCGGAGACAGTGAGTCAAACAGAGGTCTAGATAAGAGGGAGTGAACAGCTCTTTTCCCCACAATATTTCTCTTATTACTCAACCATATTGCATGTTGTGGGTACTCAAAAGAATCGTCTCACTGAGACGATTCTTTTAAGTACCCACAACATAGGATTTGAATGTCAAATAAGGATTTTAGAACATGAAAAATGCCCATTATCTAGAGCTCTGGTCAAAGGTAGATCGCCAATCTGGTGATACGAAGGTTCCGTGTTTGGAAGCCCTTTCCCACTTACAACAAATCTGCAGCACATCTTGGCTAAAATATGAAAAATCCATGTTATTAAATGAAAATATTCTCATTGAATAGAGTAGAAAACATTGTGGCAAAAGGAGAAATTGCTATCTTTAAATGGAAGAACAATTATTGAATACAGTTGTATGTGGGAAAGGGTTAAGGGTTGTTTAAAACAACAATGTGAAACTTGCCATGAGGAATGGTTTAACTAGATAGATAAAATTTGCCTATTTTAGGTTGGACCTCGACAACGGGACCTGAAAGTGAAGGACAAAAATGAATATGAATTTAAACCCCAGGAACTTGTGTCCGACATTACAAAAATCTACCTTCATTTGGGAGCGGACAAAAGTTTCTGTAAAGCAGTGTGTGGTGATGGTAGATCATATTCTGGGGAATTGATGCCGAAAGCTGTTAGAGTGTTACAGAGGATAGGCAGCAATCCATCGCATGTGTCAGACTTTGAGGTGTTGCATGATAAAATTAGTGTAAGTTATTCTCGGAGCTTCAATGCATTCTCCTGCTTCAATAGCTCAGTATAATTATCAGTAACAACGGGGGCTATCAATCCAGGGATTGTGAGTTTGAATCCTCTTTTGCCCATTCATTCATTGTGTGCCCTTGTAGCTGGGGGAAACTCAATTAGAATGGCAGCCACAGTCTGACCCTTACTTGAACCATAAGAGTCAGCTAAATGTGTCTAAACAATTGGAGACGAGCCCCGGTAGCGATGAGGGCTAGGGCTGTCAATCTAGGGTTTGTGAGTTCAAATCCCGGCTCGGCCAACTTTCTTTCCGCAATTGACAAAAGTTAATGTGACATGCGTCATTCGTCTTCCGGCAATGGGCTAAGTCTATGTGGAAAAGCAGCCAGTTGCTTGGGAAGATTGTTGTGTGGAGTACTGGTGTGAGAAAACCAGGAAATGCATGAGTAGGTGAACTGGCCGCCGTGATATAACTGAGAAATTGTTAAAAATGGCGATAAACCCCAATCAATCAATCTAAACAATTGGTTTCATGCCTTATATACTTTTTATCTTGAAGTAAATATAAGGTGTGGGACCAATATCATCTTTCCTTTCTGATGCGATATGACCTAAGCTGTTGAAAACGGCATAACACCCAAAACAAATAAACACACATTGTTGTTGATGAGTGACTACAGTCATGACAAAACAAATAAACACACATTGTTGTTGATGAGTGACTACAGTCATGACAAAACAAATAAACAAACATTGTTGTTGATGAGTGACTACAGTCATGACTAGTGTCAATTGTCTTCCACCATTTGGAAAAAGTTTTATCTGATACATTTGCATTTATATACAAAAGATTGGGCTTAACCCTTTCCCTCATACGACAATTCTGCAGCAGACGACTTTGAACGTATTTTGTCAAAACATAGAAAATCTCCATAATTGAATGGATAACCTATGACAAAAAGTGGAAAACATTGTGGCAAACGGAGAAATTGCACGTTTTGTGCAATTTCTTCTTTTGTCACTATGTTTTCAAAAAGCTGTTTGCTGCAGAGGCGTCAGAAAGCGTCTATATGAGGGAAAGGGTTAAGAAGATTTGTTACTGCATTCATAGGGAATTGATGATACTAAAGATTTTAAATTACCCTTATATAGCCAATAGGTAGAGCTAAGCACTATAATAAGTGCAAATATATACTACACGGTAAACCTCGAGAAGTCTAACTAAACAGTTATAGGATATTGGTAAAACTGAACAAGATTATAAGTTTCTTTATTGGCCATAGGCAGGTTTAATAAATTGCAGCTATATGAAATAGATAAAGCTAAAAGATAATAGTATTATCTTTTAGCTTTATCTATTTCATATAACTGCTATTATACATTTGCATGTATAGGCAAAGGGTAGATAAAAAAAAACACATCTTAAGTATGCATTCATGGGCAAAAGGTAGATATAAGAAAAAAATATATAAATAAAAAATAATTCTTAATGCAATTATATTCAATAAGTAAATGTACCAAATAAATTAAGTTAGGGAAATTTCTAACTTTACATATATAGGCAAATATTTTTAATGTTGCATTTATATTTATGAGTAATAAGTGCCTATAAAAAGGCAGAGCTGGGGACAATCATAACTCTACAATTAAAGGCAATTGGTAGAACAATTGAAAATTTTAATGTTGCATTTATAAACAATATTTTTCTATAAATAGGTAAAAGTTAAACAGATCCTATGTGTACATTTAAAGGCAATAGATTCTTATAAATAGGTAAAAGTTAAACAGATCCTATCTGTACATTTAAAGACAATAGTTTCTTATAAATAGGTAAAAGGTAAAGAAGATCATACCTGTACATTTATAGGCATTAGGTTCCTATAAATAGGTAAAAGTTAGAGAAAATCCTACCTGTACAGTTATAGACAATATTTTTATATAAATAGGTAAAAGATAATAAAGATCCTACCTGTACATAATAGACAGTAGTCTCCTATAAATAGGTGAAAGTAAATGAAGATCCTTACTGTACATTTATAGACAATAGTTTTATATAGATAGGTAAAAGTTAATGAAGGTCCTTACTGTACATTTATAGGCAATAGGTAAAGCTCAGCAAGAGGAAGAAGAGCTCCTTGCTGATGCCCCGGAGGAGTTCCTCGACCCCATCATGGGGACACTGATGAGGGAACCAGTGTTACTACCTACTTCCGGACAAATTGTGGATAAAGCTGTGATATCAAGGCACTTTCTAAGGTATATAATAGGGGTTTTATCCGGTATCTAAATCAAACTTGTCAATTAGAATGGGGAATGAGCCCCAGAAGCTCAGTCGGTTCGACGCGGGCTGTCAATCCAGGGGTTGTGAGTTTGAACCCCAGCTTTGCCAAAAATTTTCCGACATTTGACAAAAGTCACTGTGACAAGCGTCATTTGTCTTTCACCAATGGGCTAACAGTCTATGTGGAAAAAGCAGCTAGTTGCTTGGTTAGTATGTTGTGTGTAGTACTGGTGCGAGCATCCCGGGAAACATATGAGTAGGTGAACTGGCCGTCGTGATGATAAAAAATTGTTGAAAACGGCGTTAATTAATTAATTAGAATGGGGATGCTTTTTGTTTTGGTGTGCATGATTGAGTTTAATGTCAGATGAACTGGCTGCCATTATATACCAGACATACAAGTACTGCTGCAAACCGACTTTAAAAATGGATGTAATGGCTTTCCCTCACTGGCACTCAGGGTCGTAGGGTAAACATTACGACTGACTCACTAGCGGATAGTAAAGGCTCTGGTGAGAATGTTCATATACACACGATCAGCTGAGGCTTCACTGTTGGCTATTGCAACCAGGGGACACAGATCATAATTATGTATATATATTTTTGCAGTGACCAAATGGACCCTTTCAACAGACAACCATTAACATTAGATATGGTCAGACCAGACACAGAACTGAAAGAACGAATCAATGAATGGATACAGCAGCAGAAGAATAAAATATCATCATCATCATCATCAGCAGCAGTAAACACAGATTCATCGTCCTGACATTTTAACATATATCATAGTTAATTCTCCTTCCTTAACCTGAAATATGCACCATAAAAGCTTCAGGAATAGTGCTGTTGTCTTGTTAACCCTTTCCATATGCAGACCAATTTTCGACGCATTTGCATGAGACAATGTTTGAATATATTGTGGCAAAAGGAGAACTTGTTCATCGTGATGGAGCAAGTTCTCCTTTTGTCTATCTATTTATTATACTTTCATTTATAAAGTTTCTATATTTTGGGCTCGATTTTTTTCCAAAATGTCTGCTGCAGATTTGTTGTATATGGAAAAGCGATAAAGGAGCTGAACTCCATATGTCATTATAGCGAGAAAAAAAGAAAATTGGTAACAATTGCTTTTACCTTGTTTTTGCATACAAGGCATTGAGATTTGCCGACTGATGTACTACATTACATGCAAAGTATTAATATTTCGCCGTTTTGCTTCGCATGGCGAAAGATCTAATGACACTGTAAACATGAAAGATGCATCAGATATAATTACATGCAAAGTATTAATATTGCTAGGTTTTTTGCTGTTTTGCTTCGCATGACGAAAGATCTAATGACACTGTAAACATGAAAGATGCATCAGATATAATTCAAGATATTGCTATTTTTAAAATTAAAAAACCAATGGCCCTGGTCTGATGCAAACATTGAAAAATAAACGAAAATGCTTAGTTCCTCGATCATCGACGAATATGACGATGCCATTTTATGTTAATAGATTCTATTTGATCACATGACCTGCCAGATTCTGACAAGAGGGAATTCCACGGTATTTTTAAACGTGAAAACACGGATCGGACGTTTTTTTCAAGTAGACAAAACTGCTTACTTTCTATAAAGGAATGGAATAGTTGACATCTACGACCTTCTACAGTTTTCCATTACATATATATATAAAAATAAAATCTTGACAATTTTAGGATTAATTTGAATAAGTATCAGATTTAACCCTTTCCCTCATACGAAAATTCTGCAGCAGATGACTTTGAATATATTTTGTCAAAAAATGGAAAATCTCTATAATTGAATGGATAACCTATGACTAAAAGTGGAAAACATTGTGGCTAAAGGAGAAATTGCTCGTTTTGAGCAATTTCTTCTTTTGTCATTATGTTTTCAAAAAGCCGTCTGCTGCAGAGGCGTCAGAAAGCGTCTATATGAGGGAAAGGGTTAAGGAATTGGGAACCATAATTATGGAGTTCAGCACTTTTAACTGTAAGAGATGATTATGAGTTGTTTTCCAGGAAAAATAAACCTTCAGCATTTCTGAAAAGTGTAGAACAAGGCTTTTCAAATCAATCATGCTATCAAATCAAAGTTTACTATGATTGTTGACATTGTCTTCAATGTTTCTGTGACTTATTGGCGAAAAAAGCATATACATGTATTGTAATGAATTAAACTTAAAAAGTAAATAGACTTAAAAGAGGTTACGGGTTGGTGCAAAATTTTATTTATAAATTAATACTGATTATATAACAACAACATACAGTCAAACTTGTCTTAAGCAGCCACCCTGGACAGAAACAGTGTATAAACCTTTCCCACATACAGACGCTTTCTGACGCCTTCTGCAGCAGACGACTTTCAACCCTTTCTCACCTGCATACACATTTTGACCCAATAACAGCAGACGACTTTTGAAAACACGGTGGCCAAAGTGAAATTGCTCATGATGAGTGAGCAATTTCTCCTTTGGTAACAATGTTTTCAACTTTATCTAACAATTAAATTATCTTTTATGGAGATTTTTTAGGTTTTGTCACTTTGTTTTCAAAGTCGACTGCTGCAGATTTGCTGTATGTGGGAAAGTGTTAAAATATTTGTGACAAAAAAGAAACATTACTTGTAATGAGAAATTTGTTGTTTCGCTAAAGTATTCAATAATTGCTCTATCATTCATATAGTTTCTATATTTTTGACTGAATGTTTCAAAGTCTAATCTAATGCAGATTTGTTGTACATGTATAGGGGAAAGGTATAAGTACCTTGAACTTGTTTGTTATCCATATGAAAAGTAATTTATATTTTATTCATCATTTTTAGCTCCACTGGCTGAAAGCCAGTCGAACTTATGTCATGGCGAATCGTCGTGTGTGCGTCTGTGCGTGCGTTAACTTTTTCTTTAAACCACTTCTTCTCCCTAACCACTTAGCCAATTTGGTTGAAACTTCATAGGAAGCATCCTCTCAATGTCCTCTCTTAAATTCCTTCAATTTTTTTTTATCCATCCATAATTCTGGTTTCCATGGCAACCAAAAGAAAAAAATAGTGAAAACTTAAAAAATCTTCTTCTCCGAAAGTGTCAGGCCGATTTTCAAATAATTTTGTAGAAATGTTCCTTGGGTGATCCTTTATTATATTCCTTCAAGAAATGTTGATTGGGCGAAAAACATGGCCGCCAGGAGGCGGGGCTATTTTGCCTTATATAGCTATAGTGAAAACTTAAAAAATCTTCTTCTCCAAAAGTGTTCAGCAGATTTTCAAATAATTTTGTAGAAATGTTCCATGTGTTACCCTCTATCAGATTCCTTCAAGCCATGTTGATTGGTCGAAAAACATGGCCGCCAGAGGGCGGGGCTATTTTGCCTATATGGCTAAAGAGAAAACTTAAAAAATCTTCTCCTCCAAAAGTGTCAGATTTTCAAATAATTTTGTAGAAATGTTCCTTGGGTGACCCTTTATTACATTCCTTCAAGAAATGTTGATTGGTTGAAAAACATGGCCGCCAGGGCGCGGGACTATTTTGCCTTATATAGCTATAGTGAAAACTTAAAAAATCTTCTTCTCCGAAAGTGTTCAGCCGATTTTCAAATAATTTTGTAGAAATGTTCATTTGGTGACCCTCTATCAGATTCCTTCAAGCCAAGTTGATTGGTCGAAAAACATGGCCGCCAGAGGGCGGGGCTATTTTGCCTTATATGACCATAGTGAAAACTTAAAAAATCTTCTCCTTCGAAAGTGTTTGGCTGATATTCAAATAATTTTGTAGAAATGTTCCTAGGCTTACCCTCTATCAAATTTCTTCAAGCCATGTTGATTGGTTGAAAAATATGGCTGCCAGGGGGTGGGGCTATTTTGCCTTTTGGCTATAGTGAAAACTTAAAATATCCTCTCCTCCGAAAGTGTCAGGCCGATTTTCAAATAATTTTGCAGAAACATTCCTTGGGTGACACTCTACAAGATTCCTTTAAGCCATGGTGGTTGGTAAAAAAAATAGCCACCAGGGGGCAGGGCTGTTTGGAGATTTTATTTTTGCCTTATGGCCGTGGAGCAAATACTGGCCCTCTTGGGCCTCTTGTTAAATGTTCTGTAACATATATCTGGAAATATCTGTTTATAAAAGTGGAAGCTTTTTTAAAAGGTTTGTGGATGTTATTATCTTTTGGTGGTCTTTGCCACTAGTTTCTTCGCCAAACCAGAATAATTCAGTTGGTAAGAATGAGGGCTATCAATCCAGGGGTTGTGAACTCGAACCCAGGCTCGGTCATTGATTATTTCCGATATTGTGAACTCGAACCCAGCCTCGGTCATTGATTCTTTCTGATGAATCATAACAGATAAGTCATTGTGACTAGCTTTGAACAGTCATCTTCAACGAATGGGCTACAGTATATTGCTATTTAAACCTTTGTCAACATACAACAAATCTGCAGAAGACGACTTTGAACATATTTTGTCAAACAAGAGGCCCATGAGGGCCTATGCTCTACTGGCATTGATCTGGCTTGTTTCAAAAGGAACCAATATGTCATCAATATTCAAATACCATCTAAGTTTGGTGAAGATCAGATAGTAAATGGAAGCTCTATTGTGTTCACAAGCTGTATTATAGCAATTTTGACAATTTCAAGGGCCATAATCCAGCCATGCATGGGTAGATCTGGCCGTTTTTTAGAAATGAACCAAACTCTCATGGATATCTAACTACTGTATAAGTTTGATTGAGATACAATAAAAAATAAGGACTGTGTCATGTTAACAAGCCCCATTATAGCAATTTTGACAATTTCAAGGGCCATAATTCAGTCATGCATGGGGCGGATCTGGCTTGTTTTCGAAAGGAATCAAGCTCTCACGGATATCTAACTACTGTATAAGTTTGGTTGAGATACAATAAAAAACAAGAGGCCCATGAGGGCCTATGCTCTAGTGGTATGGTTCTTTGGTCATTTTCAATCCGGAGCATGTATGTATGGTGAAGATCGGATAGTAAATGGAGGCTCTTTTGTGTTCACAAGCTGTATTATAGCAATTTTTACAATTTCATGGGCCATAATCCAGTCTTGGCGGATCTGGCTGGTTTTCAAAAGGAACCAAGCTCTCATCAATATTTAACTACTATCTAAGTTTGGTGAAGATCAGATAGTAAATAGAGCCTCTATTGTGTTCACATGCTCAATTATAGCAATTTGAACAATTTCAAGGGCCATAATCCAGTCATGCATGGGCAGATCTGGCTGGTTTACGAAAGGAACCGAGCTCTCATGGATATCTAACTACTGTATAAGTTTGGTTGAGATACAATCAAAAGTGAAGACTATCGTGTTAGCAAGCTCTTTTATAGCAATTTTGACCATTTCAAGGGCCATAATCCAGTCATGCATGAGCGGATCTGGCTGGTTTTCGAAAGGAACCGAGCTCTCATGGATATCTAACTACTATATAAGTTTGGTTGAGATACAATCAAAAGTGAAGACTGTATTGTGTAAACAAGCTCTATTATAGCAATTTTGACCATTTCAAGGGCCATAATCCAGTCATGCATGGGCAGATCTGGCTGGTTTTCGAAAGGAACCGAGCTTTCATGGATATCTAACTACTGTATAAGTTTGGTTGAGATACAATCAAAAGTGAAGACTATCGTGTTAACAAGCTCTTTTATAGCAATTTTGACCATTTCAAGGGCCATAATCCAGTCATGCATGGGCGGATCTGGCTGGTTTTCGAAAGGAACCGAGCTCTCATGAATATCTAACTACTGTATAAGTTTGGTTGAGATACAATCAAAAGTGAAGACTATTGTGTTAACAAGAAATTGTTTACGGACGGACGGACGGAGGCACACATGCACGCACGACGGACAAATCGCCACGACATAAGCCCTACTGGCCTTTGGCCAGTAGAGCTAAATATAGAAAATCTCTACAATTGAATGGATAACCTATGACTAAAAATGGAAAACATTGTGGCATAAGGAGAAATTGCTCGTTTTGAGCAATTTCTTCTTTTGTCACTATGTTTTCAAAAAGCTGTCTGCTGCAGAGGCATCGGAAAGCGTCTATATGAGGGAAAGGGTTAAACCTTTGTCCACATACAACGAATCCTTAGCAGACGACTTCGAAAACATATAAGCAAAAGCATGAAAAATCTTCATAAAAGAGTGTTTAATCATTAAATAAGAGTTGAAAACATTGTTGCAAAAAGAGGAATTGCCAATGTTGTCAGCTTTATTCAATAATTGTTCTTTCATTTATGGAGTTTTCCATATTTTTTTACTCAATGTTTTCAGTCATATGAAACAATCGTGACAAAAGGAGACATTATTCTTAATGAACAATTTGTCCTTTTGCCAAAACTTTGTTCAATTTTGTCTGCTGCAGATTTGTTGTATACGGAAAAGGTAATAAGTACCTTTAACTTTGTTATCTGTATGAAAAGTTATTTATATTTTATTCATCGTTTTAAATGTTCTAATAGATGGCTGTAACATATATCGGGAAATATCTGTTTATTAAAGTGGAAACTTTTTATAAAGTTTGTTGATGTTATTATCTTTTGGCGATCTTTTTCACAAGTTTCTTCGCCAAACCAGAATAATAGGTTGGGTAAGAATGAGGGCTGTTAACCCCTTTCCCTCATACGACAATTCTGCAGCAGACGAATTTGAACATATTTTGTCAAAAAATTGTAAATCTCTATAATTGAATGGATAACCTATGACTAAAAGTGGAAAACATTGTGGCAAAAGGAGAAATTGCACGTTTTGAGGCGTCTTTATGAGGGAAAGGGTCAATCCTGGGCTCCAAGGCTCAGCCATTGATTCTTTCCGATGAGTCATAACAGATAAGTCATTGTGACTAGTGTCAGTCGTTTTCAACTAATGGTCTATATAGCTACCAGTATGTAAGGTAGCCAGGTAGCCGGTTGCTGGTAAAGAATGTTATGTGGTATACTGGTGGGAATGAGCCAGGAATGTTAGGTGAACTGGCTGCTGGGTATAAATGAAACACCATTGAAAACGGCGTTTAATAACAATTTATAGATTGTCATAAGTTTGTTATTTAGCCATTTTCAACATGCCAAAATGTCTGCTGCAGAAAACTATTGAAAACAGTGTGTCATACAACGAAACTGCTCATAAAAATTTCAACACTTTTCAATAATGATACATACATGATAGAGATTTTCCATGTTGAGCAATTTCCACTTTAGCTACAATGTTTTCAAAGTCGTCAACTGCATGAGCGTCTACATGTCGACAAGGGGGATTAACAAACAAAACTTGAGTCAACCGTTTCAACAAGACAAACAAATATTTCAGTAATTTCATTTTATTAATGTAAGAAACAAACAACAGTTAGAAAAAGCAGCAAAAATGATTCAACATCAACAAGCTCAAAAGGTTTATAAGGCATTCAAAACAAAATTCTTTGATTTGACCCTTTTAACAAATAACAACTTTTTCCTCATGCTTTCAATGAAAGCAATATATCTTATCATGTAAAATATTAACAATTTCTTCAACTTAACCTTGTCAAACATGCTAATTTAAGAAATTCTGACAAATCTGCAGCAGACTTGAAAACGTAGGGAAATAATAAATTGCTCTTAATGATCAATTTCTTCTTTTGACAGTGTTTTCGACTCAAATCAGTATGTTACAAGTTGTACTGTTTGAAAAATGATAAAGTCAGTTGTCAGATACAATCCTAACCCTTTCCCATTTGCAGACATATCTGCAGTAGAAGACTTTGGAAAACAGTGTGACAAACTGAGATTTATTAATTATACTTTCATTTATAGGGAATTTAAATGTATTACTGGGATGTCTTCCAAGTCTTCTGGTTCAGATTTGATGTAAGAGGGAAAGGGTAGTTAAAAATTAGGTCTTTAGAAGACACAGTATTCAAGATAACATGCACTTTTGAGTATCTTTGGCCTTAATTGGAAGAAAGAACAATCTTGAAAAATCATATAGAAACATTAAATTTTGTTTGTAACAATCATTTACAGAGTTTAATTATACAAACACTGTAATGTAAGTAATTGCATGATTACAGAGTAAAAACAATATTTATTATGCAAAAATGGCAAAGTTTGAGCATAACTGAATACTTGTATAACAAGGCAATAATATAAGTTATTTTTTCTCAGAACTATTATTTGCATCATATACTTTTTTAACCCTTTCCCGCATACAGTTAGTCTGCAGCAGACAACTTTGAAAACATCGAGGCAAAATCAAGTTTTTTTCCGTAAAAGACAGTAAACTTTTAATTATTGAAAAGAATTGAAAACACTGTGGCAAAAGGAGAAATTGCTCATTATGAGCAAGTTCCCCTTTTGTCACAATGTTTTCAAATGCCGTCTGCTGAAGAGGCATCAAAAAGAAACAGTATGTGGGAAAGGGTTTAATGAAAAGCAAAAGGAATATTATGTTCTGTGATGTCCCATGAAAACTGATCTTCAGCACTGTGAAGTTCAAAATCAGCTTGCATTTCTGGACAGTCTGATAAAGTTCTTTCATGGTGGGACAAGCACTCTCGTAGTATCTGCATATATGGTCAAAATCCTACATCATACATATGATAATATTATATCAGCATTTTTGCATTTAAATTCAAAATCTCAAAACCGCCACATTGGTAATATTGTCTACCCTCCTTAGCACTCCGGGTTTACAGGGATTTCATTTCTACAGATGTACTGGTAGCAGACTAGGGTTCTCCGCAGTACTGTTGATTTACCAAGAAAACACCATGATATGACAAAAACATTGTTGAAAAAGAGGCACTAAACAAATAAATCAAACTCTCCCAACTTCAGTTTTTTCTGTGATGTGTCTCAGTTATTGATGGGTGAAAAAAGGATAAAATAATGTTTCTGGTTTGCCTTAAAGTTTTCTGATTATCAAAAAAAAAATACAGACAACAAAAAACGGAAAAAACACTGTTAACACACAGAATATAAATATGTTTGAACCAAGTTCCAATTATCTTCTTATATGAAATAATATATTAAAACTTAAATAATATAAGTAAATTCTTGAAGAATTATTTAGAATACAGTTGAGAGTTGTATGATTTTGCCTCAATTTTATTATCTCTTGTATTGAAATAAAAGAAATGGCTCAATTTGAGCAAGTTCTTATTCCACAATGTTTTTAAGAGGTCTCTCGCAGAAGAAGCATAATTATGTAGTTTGTATCAGGAAAAGTGTAAATGGTATTATATCAAAATGGGAAGACTTCAATTTACATTTTCTTTCGTGTATTAAAACCTTTAATCTTTACATTCAAAATTAAATATAATCAATAAATTCATCAAAATAAAATCAAGGGAATTAACAAATACAACAACTTTAAATGCCAATCAGTGTTATCTCCCTTGATATCCGATATTATAGCAGTAATTAAATTATTTTTTATAAGAGTATTGTATCAGAAAGACAGGGTAGTCTGTCACCATTGTAACAACAGTGTTTCAGCCTAAAATGGTTGTCTGCTCCCGGCGCATTCCGTGCATCATTTTATCACCCGATATTCTTTTATTCTCCTCCCTCCAAGCTGGCCCAACTGTTTCACCTGGAAATGAAAAACAAATCAACTATAATAAGTATAATAATTACAACTTTTTTTATGAGGGGTGTCCCAATACATAGTTCCCAAAAGTACAATAATTATCTACCTTGTCGGCCATTTTGATTGGCAAATTTACTATATATAATGTTAAAGGTCAAATTACGCCAAATACGCGTTAAAGCTGATTTTCACCCAAATAGTCCCTAAAAAAAACTTTTTTTGCATAGAAAAGAGTGTATACCATCACCAGAATGCATTGACTATATGACATTGAGTTTAAATTCATTGTAAATGTGTATAGGATGCACTGGTAATGATTGATTTGATCACTTTTAGTATTTTGGCCTTGTTTGAAAGCGAATGTAGAGAATGCTAAACACCGTTTTTGTCCGGGTCTGATTTGGTCCAAAATGACGGTAACCATTTTCGCCTGGTGAATTATTTCTATCATAATGCATGACCCCCCCCCCCCCATTGGATTGTTTAAAAGCTTAGAGGCAACTCTTTTCAAAGATATATAGTGTTCTACATGAGAAAGACTTAGAAAGTGTGACAATTCAGGGCTGAAGCTGGTCGATTTACATGGAAACAAAGAAGGAATTTATTTGATGTGACACAGGTTGTACCGGTCACAGATGGAGTATGATATGATCCCCTGCAGTGTGACTCGTTACGTTGTTTACAGTTTAACCCTTTCCCACTTGCAGACGCATTCCGACGCATTTGCAGCAGACGTCTTTTGAAAACATAGTGACAAAAGAAGAAATTGCACAGAACGTGCAATTTCTCCTTTTGTCACAATGTTTTCCACTTTTTGTCATATGTTATCCATTTAATTATAGAGATTTTCTATGTTTTGACAAAATACGTTCAAAGTCGTCTGCTGCAGAATTGTCTATGTGGGAAAGGGTTAAAGTTACCCTTTCCCACTACTTTACAGATGCATTTTTAATTATATTAAACCATTGCTTGTGCAAAAAGAATTAAATCAAGTTGTCAATATATTCAGATCATACAAAAGCATAAACAACATGGTTGTCAAACTCAAATTCCTTGGTGTTTTCCTAAGAATCACTTTTTTTTTTAATATTCTCTGTAATGCTCATCAAAATGGCCGCAAGGGAGATAATAATTGTAGTTGTCGGAACTATGAATCTTCAGTCTTGATGCCTTTTACAGAAGACAACTTCTGAAAATGTTGTGAAGAAAGAGAAATTGCAAATAAAATGCATTTGCTCCTTTTTCACATTGTTTTTAACTCTGCAACTATTTAAATTTTTCTTTAAATTTATAGACTTTTTCCATGTACATGTTTTAAAGCCGACAGCTTAAACCCATTCCCACATGCAGATGCTTTCTTACACCATGCTTAAAAGCAGACAACTTTTGAAAACATTCTGGCAAAAGAAAAAAATGCTCATAATTACCTATTTCCACTTTTGCCACAATGTTTTAAACAATTAAATATTAGATGTTTCCTATGTTTACATAGATGTTTTCAAAGTTGTCTGCTGCAGATTTGATGTATGAGGGAAATGGTTAACATTTTCTTAATATGACCGTAACCACTATGCAACAGTATCATAGTATCATAATGCTCTCATCAGATTTGTTATATATTTGGTTTTATGGAGAGAAAACAACCCGAAAAAAACAAGAGTGCCACAAGCAAATCGAGGGCTTGGCGTGAAAGGGTTGTATCTAAAATTAGTAGTTTTTTACCAAGGTTTATCACCTCATCATAAAGTCTTTATAAGTGTTAAATCATTTTTCTTGGTAAACAATGGAAATTTAGGTGCCATTGCTCGTTCTGAGCAATGGCACCTAAATTTGCATTGTTTACAAAAGGGTCAAAATTGCCCCTAAACCAGGGTTTTAAAAATAGGGTTTTAGTTACAACTGTTTCACGCCAAGCCCTCGAAATGCCAATGTTGGTCTGCTTTTTTCTAAGTTGAAAAAGGGGCATAACTGAATAATTATTAAAGTCAGAGCTATGTGACTTGGTGTATATATATGTATATTGCTCCTAGGAACATTAATTTTGTACTAAGTTTCATTTGAAAATGTTGAATGGTTTTGAGGTTATGAGGTAAGGTTAAAGTTTTGTGAGCACGCAGTAGACATAAACGATGAAGACGCCAAGACGAAAAAGAGACGAGGTTTGAAGATATCAAATGTGATAGAGATGTTCTTTTTGCCACTTCTGTAACGACTTCAACAAGCTTTGTAAATATTTATATTTTATATTGTTTTCTCCAATAAACATATGCAACATATGAATGTGTAAGGGGCATATTGTAAGAGTAATGGGTCTGTCTGGAAGAGGACAATTAGAATCAACATTTTGATAATTTGTCATCTTGAATTGACATGGCCGCCAAACAAATTGATTAGCAAATACTCTATATGGGGTATTTTGTTGACCCTTTCCCCCCAAATAGAAATAATCCAGAGCTCCAGATAAGGGGCGTTTTGCATGTTCTAAAATTCTCATTTGACCCTTTAACCCTTTGGTGTGGGTACCCTAAAGAATCGTCACAGTGAGACGATTCTTTTGAGTACCCACACCATAGGGTTTGCTTTAATAATAAGAGAGAAATTGAGGGAAAAAGAGCTGAGTACCCCTCCTTATCTTGACCTTTGAATAATCTGAAGCAGATGAAACTATCTTAGGACTATTTCTTAAATGAAAGTATATAACTATCAAACAGATTTGAAAATAATTTAGAAAACAGTAAAAGTTGCACCTTTGCCACACTGTTGTCAAAGGTTGTGTGCTGCAGATGCATCAAAATGTGTCTTCGTGTGCAAAAAGGGTTAACCCTTTCCCTCATATAGACGCTTTCTGACGTTATGCAGCAGACAGCTTTTTGAAAACACAGTGACAAACAAATAATTTCTCCTTTTTCAACAATGTTTTCAACCTTTAGTCATAGGTTATCCATTCATTTAAAGAGATTTTCTTTTCATTACAAAATATGTTCAAAGTTAACCGCTGCAGATTTATTGCATGTGGGAAGGGGTTAAACAAACAAGAGGGCCATGATGGCCCTGGAATCGCTCACCTGATTTTTTTTTTCACTTTAGCTATATAAGCCCCGCCATCTGGCGGGCATAGTTTCCAACCAATCAACTTGGCTTTAAGGAATCTGATAGAGGGTCACCCTAGGAACATTTCTACAAAATTATTTGAAAATCGGCCTGACACTTTTGAAGGAGAAGATTTTTTAAGTTTTCACTATAGCAATAAAAGGCAAAATAGCCCCGCCCCCTGGCGGCCATGTTTTTTGACCAATCAACATGGCTTGAAGGAATCTGATAGAGGGTCATCCAAGGAACATTTCTACAAAATTATTTGAAAATCGGCCCGACACTTTTGGAGGAGAAGATTTTTTAAGTTTGCACTATAGCTATATAAGGCAAAAAAGCCCCGCCCCCCCTGGCGGCCATGATTTTCGACCAATCAACATGGCTTAAAGGAATCTGATAGCGGGTCATCCAAGGAATATTTCTACAAAATTATTTGAAAATCAGCCCGACACTTTTGGAGGAGAAGATTTTTTAAGTTTTCACTATAGCCATATAAGGCAAAAAAGCCCCGCCCCCCCCTGGTGGCCATGTTTTTCGACCAATCAACATGGCTTCAAGGAATCTGATAGAGAGTCACCCAAGAAACATTTCTACAAAATAAGTTCAAAATCTGCCAACCAGTTAGGGAGAAGTAGAATTTTGAAGTTTTTTTCGTTTCGTTGCCATGGAAACCAGAATTCTGCATGGATCCCAAAAATTTGAAGGAATTCTGGTGAGGTCATTGAGAGGATGCTTTCTGTGAAGTTTCATCCCAATTGACCCACCGGTTACTGAGGAGAAGATGTTGAAGATTTTTTAAGTTTGCACTATAACCATAAAAGGCAAAATAGCCCCGCCCCCTGGCGGCCATGTTTTTGACCAATCAACATGACTTGAAGGAATCTGATAGAGGGTCGCCCAAGGAACATTTCTACAAATTTATTTGAAAATCGGCCTGACACTTTTGGAGAAGAAGATTTTTTAAGTTTGCACTATAGCCATATAAGGAAAAATAGCCCCGCCCCCCCCTGGCGGCCATTTTTTTTGACCAATCAACATGGCTTGAAGGAATCTGATAGAAAGTCACCCGAGGAACATTTCTACAAAATTATTTGAAAATCGGCCTGACACTTTCGGAGGAGAAGATTTTTTAAGAATTTTGAAGTTTTTTCATTTCGTTGCCATGGAAACCAGAATTCTGCATGGATCCCGAAAATTTTAAGGAATTCTGGTGAGGACATTGAGAGGATGCTTTCTGTGAAGTTTCATCCCAGTTGACCCACCGGTTACAGAGGAGAAAATGTTGACGGACGACGGACGACGGACAACGGACGCCGGACATAGGGCGATCACAATAACTCACCTTGAGCACTTCGTGCACAGGTGAGCTAAAAATGTAGCAAAAGGAAAAAAAATTTCAAAAGTTGTTTGCTGCAGAGGCTTCAGAAATCATCTATATGTGGGAAAGTGTTAAAATGTTTCAGTAATTAATAACATTATAAGGAAATGGCCCCACCTAGTGCAATGTTTCAATTAATTGAAGAGGTAAATAGACAAGGGAAAAGATTAATATGAAACAATAATCGAAATAGGTTTTTGACTTGCCTATCTTAAGAAAACATAAACTGACAGTTGATACACTTGAAAACCCCTTTACAATAAATGAGTTTTACTAATTTGTTCAAACCCTTTCCCACATATAACAAATCTGCAGCAGACGACTTTGAAAGCATTTAGGCAAGACTAAGGAAAAACTCTAAAATTAAAGAACAATAATTATTATTGAATATATAGTTGAAAACATTGTGGCAAAAGGAGAATTTGTCACAATTTTTTCAAAAGTTGTCTGCTGCATAGGCATCAGAATTCCCTATGCCGATTCATTTTAATGCTTACAGCAGATAACTTTTGAAAACATTGTTGCAATTAGAGAATTTGCTTACAATGAGTTCTCTCTCCTTTTGCCTTAACCCTTTCCTCATATAGACGCTTTCTGACGCCTCTGCAGCAGACGGCTTTTTGAAAACATAGTGACAAAAGAAGAAATTGCTCAAAACGAGCAATTTCTCCTTTTGACACAATGTTTCCCACTTTTAGTCATAGGTTATCCATTCAAATATAGAAATTTTCTATGTTTTGACAAAATATGTTTAAAGTTGTCTGCTGCAGAACTGTCGTATGAGGGAAAGGGATAATTAATGATTTCAACTCTCATTTCTAGAGATATTTAACATTTTTACAAAGACACTTTTAATGTGTCATCTGCTGCATATGAGAAATGTTGCCTAGACAGAAACCAACAATAAATATTGTTGATCCAGATCAAACTGTGCATCCATGCAGTCGTCGGAAAGATTGCACATCTTTTGATTCATTGAATTCCTGTTAATAGTTGTTGAGAAATAGTGCATACAGAAGCGTAGTCTGGTACCCTGCACAATATAGTAAACCAGTTTGTCGGGCATGAACCAACTATGGCGACTAGATTGGTCATTTCCAGTTATAACCAATACAAGACAATTTCATGTTCGAAATAAAAACATGAATAATGGACCAAACTACTTTCTGAGTTTTAAAGGTTAAACCAGTTGGGTTCACAAAAATGTTGATTGCTACACTATATCCAAAGTTTATTGCCTTTATTTATGTATGTCTGGTACCCTGCACAATATAGTAAACCAGTTTGTCGGGCATGAACCAACTATGGCAACTAGATTGGTCATTTCCCCTTATAACCAAAACAAACAAGACAATTTGATGTTTGGAATAAAAACATGAATAATGGACCAAACTACTTTCAGTTTTAAAGGTTCAACAGGTTGGGTTCACACAAATGTTGCTTCTATAGCCTTTTGCTTGCTACACTATATCCAAAGTTTGCCACCATTACTGATGTATGTCTGACCTGAAAATGTAATGATAGGGGCAGGTAACTCCACAATAACAGGACTCAAACACACAGCTGTAAAAACAAGTCAAAATGACTATTACAGGATGAATAAAATACGGTACTTACCCGTCAAAATATTATATTGCATTCGGACAGGATAATCTCTGGACACACCCTGACCAAGCAAGGTGCCAAGTTTGCCGTGGCATCTGGTATACTGGGTGAAATAATTGGGTGAACTGTTATCTATTTTGATTGTCTCTTTCATGTCAGCTCCTTCTGTTTGATCTATTCTATTGACTAGGGAGGTTAAATGTAATCTATTGGCCTGAAAGTAAATAAAGGGAGATAATTGAATTCATTTGACTGGCTGGTGAACTAAATTTTTACATCAAACTATGCATAAACAATTAATAATGGTTATGTCGGTTTGAATGATGTATCCCATAGGGAATTTATCATATATAAAAACAAGATGCCCATGAGGGCCTATGCTCTACTGGGATGATTCTTTGGTCATTTTCAATCCAGAGCATGTAAGTATGGTGAAGATCGGATAGTAAATGGAGGCTCTATTGTATTCACAAGCTTTATTATAGCAATTTTGACAATTTCAAGGGCCATAATCCAGTCATGCAAGGGCACATCAGGCTGGATTTCCAAAGGAACCGAGCTTTCATCAATATTTAACTACTATCTAAGTTTGGTGAAGATCTGATAGTAAATGGAGCCTCTATTGTGTTCAAAGATCTATTATAGCAATTTTGGCAAATCCAAGGGTCATAATCCAGCCCTGCATGGGCACATCTAGCTGGTTTGCAAAAGGAACCGAGCTCTCATCAATATTTAACTACTATCTAAGTTTGGTGAAGATTGAATAATAAATGGAGGCTCTATTGTGTTCACAAGCTGTATTATAGCAATTTTGACAATTTCAAGGCCAACTAGAATTGTTTTTGCAAAAAACAGATGTCTCCCCTCAAATATCTGTCAAAATCTCTCAAAACATTCCAACCTATAAATTTGGGACAGATATGGAGCGGACACGAAATAAAGCCTCAAACCTTTGACCTTCAAGCGTGACCTTGACATTGACCCTATATTGTCGAGACGCGGGTTCTGCACGTCGCCTTGATGAGGTAAACATGTGACCCAAGTTTCATGAAAATCCTTCAAGCCGTCTGGGAGATATGGAGCGGACACGAAATAAAGCCTCAAACCTTTGACATTCAAGCGTGACCTTGACCTTGACCCTATATTGTCGAGACGCAGGTTCTGCACGTCGCCTTGATGAGGTGAACATGTGACCCAAGTTTCATGAAAATCCTTCAAGCCGTCTCGGAGATATGGAGCGGACACGAAATAAAGCCTCAAACCTTTGACCTTCAAGTGTGACCTTGACCCTATATTGTCGAGACGCGGGTTCTGCACGTCGCCTTGATGAGGTGAACATGTGACCCAAGTTTCATGAAAATCCTTCAAGCCGTCTGGGAGATATGGAGCGGACACGAAATAAAGCCTCAAACCTGACACGAAATAAAGCCTCAAACCTTTGACATTCAAGCGTGACCTTGACCCTATATTGTCGAGACGCAGGTTCTGCACGTCGCCTTGATGAGGTGAACATGTGACCCAAGTTTCATGAAAATCCTTCAAGCCGTCTCGGAGATATGGAGCGGACACGAAATAAAGCCTCAAACCTTTGACCTTCAAGTGTGACCTTGACCTTGACCCTATATTGTCGAGACGCGGGTTCTGCACGTCGCCTTGATGAGGTGAACATGTGACCCCAAGTTTCATGAAAATCCTTCAAGCCGTCTCGGAGATATGGAGCGGACACGAAATAAAGCCTCAAACCTTTGACCTTCAAGTGTGACCTTGACCTTGACCCTATATTGTCGAGACGCGGGTTCTGCACGTCGCCTTGATGAGGTGAACATGTGACCCAAGTTTCATGAAAATCCTTCAAGCCGTCTGGGAGATATGGAGCGGACACGAAATAAAGCCTCAAACCTTTGACCTTCAAGCGTGACCTTGACATTGACCCTATATTGTCGAGACGCGGGTTCTGCACGTCGCCTTGATGAGGTGAACATGTGAGCCAAGTTTCATGAAAATCCTTCAAGCCGTCTTGGAGATATGGAGCGGACACGATTTCGGACAGACGGACAGACAGACAGACAGAAGGACAGACAGACAGACAGACAGACGCCTAGGACAAAAACAATATATCTCCCCTGTATACAGGGGGAGACATAATAATCCAGTCTTGCATGCGCGGATCTGGCTGGTTAGCAAAAGGAACCAAGCTCTCATGGATAACTAACTACTGTATAAATTTGATGGAGATACAATCAAATCTGGAGACTATAGCGTTCACAAGCTGTATTATAGCAATTTTGACAACTTCAAGGGCCATAATCCAGTCATGCAAGGGCACATCTGGCTGGTTTTTGAAAGGAACCAAGCTCTCATCTTGGTTTTCGAAAGGAACCAAGCTCTCATCAATATTTAATTACTATCTAAGTTTGGTGAAGATCAAATAGTAAATGGAGACTCTATTGTGTACACAAGCTCTATTATAGCAATTTTGACAATTTCAAGGGCCATAATTAATTCTTGCATGGGCGGTCTGGCTAGTTTTAGAAAGGAACCGAGCTCTCATGGATATCTAAGTTTGGTGAAGATCAAATAGTAAATGGAGACTCTATTGTGTACACAAGCTCTATTATAGCAATTTTGACAATTTCAAGGGCCATAATTAAGTCTTGCATGGGCGGTCTGGCTAGTTTTAGAAAGGAACCGAGCTCTCATGGATATCTAACTACTGTATAAGTTTGATTGAGATACAATCAAAACTGAAGACTGTATCGCGTTCACAAGCAATTGTTTATCGACGCGCGGACGACGGACACCACGCCTCGGCATAAGCTCTTCTGGCCTTCTTCAGGATAACCCAATGATCTATTCATAATAGGTTATGTATATCTCAAACATCTACCATTTCTCCCTTTGCAACAAAAGTCAGTCTGTATATGGGAAAGGGTTAGTAAAAGCACCATGGACCAATAGACAAGGCAGCCAATGGAAAAGTGATCCCAAAGTATCACCCTATCAAGGAAGGTGACTTAAAGACTAAAATAAAATATACAACAAGAATGACGAAACCAGGTTTTCAAAATAATAAACAAACAGTAACTCATGATTTGTCCGTTTTCTATTTTTTAGTAACAGCAACCTTGACCTTGACCCTAAGGGCAACAAACATAATCCCATGAAAGGTCTTCATACTATTTCTATATACCAACTACGGTTGCAATATGTCAAGTTGTCAACCCTAACTAAAGATATTCTTTTTCAACCATTTTTCTTTTTTAAGTAACAGTGACCTTGACCCTTAAAGGGCCCCAAACACATTCCCATGAAAGGTCTCCATAAACTTCTTTACATATCAACTTTAGTAACACTATGTCAACCGTAACTAAAGATATTCAGTTTCAACTGTTTTTCTATTTTTAGTAACAGTGAACTTGACCCTAGGGGAACGCAATCCCATGAAAGGTCTCCATAAACACTAAATATATACATGTACCACCTTTGGTTACAATATGGCAACCGTAACTACAGATATTGAGTAATATAGCCCGCCCTAACAACAACATCGTCATTCTAATAACCATTGAGGTTTCAATTATGTTGAAAACCTGATTTACAATAAAAAACACTCTTTGTTTCAGTATTTCACCCCTAGGATTGCTTCAGGATATTCCAAAGTTCGCTACAAAAGAAGTTGATTCCATATCAAACAAAAAACATGGAGATGTTTGAGATAGACAAAACTTAGATCCTGTAAAGTTTTTTTTGGAAATCCCGAAAGAGGCCATGTGGTGAAATATTAAATCAAAACATGTTTTTTTTGTTGTATATTTATTTTAAATTTTTCAATGTTTGTATTGTTGTATATTTTATTCCCTATAGAATAGAAGCTCCCAAACAGATTTTAAAAGATAGTTATAATGTACAGAAAATAACTTGCCATTTCTAATAATTTAAAATCCCGATTAGTAAAGAACGAAATAAAATATATTTATAAAAGTAAATTAAAACCCAGAGATATCCAGTTCAATTATAAAATGGATTAACCCTTCATTGGATATGAACAGGCGACATTTGAGCCCTTAATTGTATGGGATGACATTTGACAACTCTGCGAAAAGAAAAAAGAAATCATCTTTTTCCCACAATGTTTTCTGTTCTGTGTCAAAATTTAATTTCAAATTCTAAATGTGATTATTCTCTCAGTCCTATTTCAAAGCCGACGACTCAAAAACATCATACATTGTATTTATAAGGGAAATGGTTAATCACTACTTTTTTATAATTCAGATCAAACATTGCTGTCTATAAACCCTTTCTAGCATGCAGTATTAACCATTTCCCACTTAAAATAAATCTGAAGCCGACGACTTTGAATACATCTTTGCAAAAATATGGATTATCATTATAAATGGAATTGTTAACACTGAAAAGAGTTGCAAACACTGTGGCAAAAGGAGAAATTGCTAATGATGAAGCATCAGAAATCGTCTATAAGCGGGAAAGAGTTTAAAACACATAATTTATGATATAGCTGACTTTTGAAAACATTGTGACAAAAGTAGTAATTGCTTATAATGAGCAATTTCTTCTTTTGCAACAATGTTATCAACTGTATTCAATTACAATTTCTTCATTTATACACATTTTCCATATTTTTGCCTGGCTGCTGGAGATGCGTTCTATGCAGGAACCACTTGTAGACACCTTTTGACACATTTTATAGTAGTCTATTTTTGAAAACATTGTGGCAAAAGGAGAAATTGCTCATTAAGAGCAATTCCTGCATTTGCCACAATAATTTCAACTCTATACAATAATCACACTTATTTTTTCGAGATTTTTCAAAATTCCAAACGTTTTCAAAGCCGTCTGCATGAAGCAGATTTTTTTGTATGTGGGAAAGGTTTAACAAGTTCTTTTTTTTTTCTATTCCAATAAAAAAAACAGCTATTAATATTCTTCAATAAAAAGGCGATCTTTTTCAATGTTCTGTATGATTGGCTTTGAAAATAAAGAGAAATATAATACATTCACATAAATCACACTATAGTTTAACCCTTTCCCTCATATAGACGCTTTCTGACGCCTCTGCAGACGGCTATTTGAAAACATAGTGACGAAAGAAGAAATTGCACAAAACGTGCAATTTCTCCTTTTGCCACAATGTTTTCCACTTTTTGTCATAGGTTATCCATTCAAACTATGGAGATTTTCTATGTTTTGACAAAATACGTTCAAAGTTGTCTGCTGCAGAATTGTCGTATGAGGGAAAGGGTTAACCGTTTCCACTCCACAATACAAAGACTCAATCCTTTCCCACATGTGGACAAATATTAACAGCTCAGCGGCAGAAAACATTAGTAAACATTATGACAAAAAGGGGCAATTGCTCCTAATGAGCTTTTTTTTTTTTTGTCACAATATTTTCAAGCCTAATTTCATTGATCATTATTTTATTTATTTAGGTTTTACTTGAAGTTTAAAGATATTTTCAAAGTTGTCTGCTGTATATTTACTTCACATGGGTAAGGGTTAAGATGCCTTCCCAGCGAATGAGCAATTACTCCTTTTCCTAGAAAGTTTTAAATCTGTAAAGAGTTCTGTAAGTCATCTGCTGATAATTTGTTATAATTAGCTGTAAAAGGAAAGCCAAAAAGCAGAACATGCAGATGCATTTTAACATATCTAAAGCAGACGACTTTTAAAAGCATTGTGGTAAAAGGAAAAATTGCTCATGATAAGCAGTTTCTCCTTTTCCTGAAATGTTTTATCTCTATTCAGTTATACACTTATTTCAAGAGATTTTCCATACTTCTAGCTTGATGTTTTCAATCATATAATTATGCTGAAGAGTGAAGACTGTTGTACTTATTAAAGGTTTAACCCTTTCCCACATACAACAAATCTGCAGCAGACGACATTCAAAACATCTTGGCAAAGATATGAAAAAGATCTGTAAATGAAAGTTCAGTCAAACTTGTCTAAGGCAGCCTGTGACCCAAGGGAGAGTCAATGTATGCTAATTGGATAGAGTTGAAAACATTGTAGCAAATGGAGAAATTGCTCATAATGAGCAATATCTCCATTTGCCACATTGTTTTTATAGCTGTACAAATGCGTCTGAGGGTCAAAAAGGTACTCACAGGTATGATGTCTTTTTCCACAAAAGTTCCCGTATAATGTGTATTCCAGTCGGGTCCTTTCTGAACCGGTTCCCCCTGGGGGTGGGTCAGTTTGATCTGTGACTTATGCATGGATGGACACAATGGTGGTCTTCTGACAGGATTTAATACTTTACTACCGCTAAAATTCTGTAATGATAAAATAAAAACTTATAAGCAAGAGTCGTAGAATAAAGACCATGGAGCAAATGCGAATGTGTGTCAGTCGCAAAAGGGGCATACCTAAATAATTATTAATTTAGCCACAATTATGTGACTTGGTATAGACATGCGTATTGTTCCTAGGAACATGTGTATTAAGTTCCATTCGAAAATATTGAATGCTTTTTGAGTTATGAGGTAAGGTTAGTGTTTTGTGACGATGATGCAGACAACAACGCCAAGGATATCTGTCAATAGCATGACCTATTTTTTCGAAAAACTGACGAGCTCTAATAATAGCTAGACCTTTTATCTTTGAAAAACAGACAAACTAATAACACATGAAAAACTACATCTTGTGACAAGACATATCTATGTCTGTTAATTATACATGAAATTCAAGATAGGTCGTCTGTCAAAAACTGTTTATTATACATGAAATTTGTGATAGGTTGTCTGTCAAAAAATGTTAATCATGTATGAAATTTGTGATATTGGTCCTCTGTCAAAAACTGTATATTATTCATGAAGTTTGTGATAGGTTGTCTGTCGAAAACTGTTAATTATACATGAAATTTGTGGTAGGTCATAATTATGCATCTGTCAAAAACTGTTAATTATGTATGAAATTTGTGATAGGACGTCTGGCAAAACCTGCTAATTATGCATGAAATTTGTGATAGGTCGTCTGTCAAAAACTGTTAATAATATGCATGAAATTTGTGATAGGATGTCTGGCAAAACCTGTTCATTATGCATGAAATTTGTGATAGGTGACGTCTGTCAAAAATGACAGACTTGATCCCATGTTTCACTCCGTCAAAGCAGGCCATTTTACCAGATTGAATAATTTCAACTGATTGTTTGGTGCTTTACGCCCCTTTAATCAATTTTTCAGTTATATCCAGGCGTTCCTGGGTATGTTACCAGTTACTACTGGTCCATTTATCCTGGTACCAGCCAGTCAGTCGTAATGCTAACCATACAATTCTGAGCACCAAGGAGGTCCGCCACTACAACCATTTTTAAGTCTTTGGTGTGACTCAGCCAGGAATCAAACCTGCAACCTCCTGCACACAATTTCAATGTGAGTTAGGTAAGGATTAAACACTTTATCGCCATTGAAATTGTGTAATGATTAATCTTACAATCCAATTCTATATTACAGCAGGCAAATTTCCAAGACATTGTGACAAAAGCTGAATTTCATCTTTTGCCACAATATTTTCAACTGAACTCAATAATAGCTTAGACTTAATTTATGTCTTATTTTTGTCTAGATGTTTTCAAAGTTTCAATTTTTTTGATTGGCTAATATAAACCATGATGATCTGAAAATGTGCTATTTTTAAAAGTTTGAATAAGTTTTTAGTCTGATTGATTGGTTATTTCGAACTTGATTGTAACCATCACATTCTGGTGAAATACGGTAACAATGTTTCTGCTAGTTGTATTAAACTTGTTTTTAAGATAGGATTATACAGTACTTACTTAATTATTCAACATATAATCTGGGATTATCCTCCCGAAGATTAAAACATTGACTAAAGATTTAAAACCCTTTTCTGATACAAACACCATTTAAAACGGTGCAGCAAACATTTCTTTTAAACATTGCAGAAAAAGATGAATTGCTAAAATAAAAAGTACAATTTCTCTAAATTATACAACAGTTTCACTTGCATTTCAATATGATAATATCCAATATTTGCATTGTTTAATTTTTTTCTGGTATGTTTTCAAACCAAACAAATCTGCAGCAGAGATTTGAAAAAAGAACAAGGCAATATTTCATATGGAAAATATCTTTAAATGAAAGTATAATTATTGTAAAAAGTTAAAAAAACCATTGAGACAAAAGGTGAAATTGCTCGATCATCACGAGAAGTTTCTCCATAATTTTGACATGTGTTTTCAGAATCTGTCTGCTAAATAAAAATTGTATTTCAAAATGCACTTGTAGGTAGGAAAGGGTTAACTCTTTCCCTCATACGACAATTCTGCAGCAGACGACTTTGAACATATTTCGTCAAATAATGGAAAATCTCTATAATTGAATGGATAACCTATGACTAAAAGTGGAAAACATTGTGACAAAAGGAGAAATTGCACGTTTTGTGCAATTTCTTCTTTTGTTACTATGTTTTCCCAAAGCCGTCTGCTGCAGAGGCGTCAGAAAGCGTCTATATGAGGGAAAGGGTTAAAGTAAAATAAATTGATTTGTACCCAAGAACATGGAGAGGGGTTAAGAAGTCAATATGCAATGAATACAGATTTCGTCGAAGTCTATAAGAGCACAAGTCATACAACAGCAAAAACGTTTCTCTGGTTTTCATTTAACCCTTTCCCACATACAGATGCTCTCTGATGCCTTTGCAGCTGAAGACTTTTGAAAATATTGTGACAAACTGAGAAAATGCTTATGTTGAGAAATTTCTAATTTTGCCACAATGTTGTCATCTTTATTCAATCATTGTTCTTTCATTTAGAATGAATTGCTGTATATATATTTGACAAAATATTTTCAAAGACGTCTCTGCTTTTAAGATTCGTTGAATGTGGGAACGAGTAAACCCTTATCCATCTGCAGCAGATAATTATGAAAACATGGAGGCAAATAATATGAAATTTCGCATATAATTCTTCTAAACAAGAGGGCCATGATGGCCCTGGATCGCTCACCTTAATTATACAATGTACTGCAATGCAAAACACATCAAGACAATTATTCTGAATGCAACCTCCACAGTGTTAACAATACTTTCCTTCATTTGGCCTAGTGATCTATATTTTTTACCTGATTATAATGACCCATATTCCAACATGGACTAGATATCATCAAGACAACATTCTGACTAAGTTTCAACTTGCTCAAAGTAAAAATGCGGCCTCCGGAGTTTGAACAATATTTTCCTTTATTGACCTAGTTTCTGATCCAATATGACCCATATTTGAACTTGACCTAGATATAATTCAGACAAACATTCTGACCAAATTTCAAGCTGCTGAAGCAAACAATGCGGCATCCAAAGTGTTCACAAGATTTTCCTTCAATTTGATCTAGTGACCTAGTTTTTGATCCAGCATGACCCATATTCAAACTTGGCCTACATATCATCAAGAAAAACATTCTGATAAAGTTTTATCATGCTGAAATTAAAAATGCAGTATCCAGAGTGTTAACATGATTACCCTTCAATTTGGTCTAGTGACCTAGTTTTTAACCCGGCATGACCCATATCCGAACTTGGCCTAGATATCATTTATACAAACATTCTGACCAAATTTCAAATTGCTGAAGCAAAAAATGCAGCTTTTACAGAGTTAACAAGATTTTCCCTCAATTTGGCCTAGTGACCTAGTTTCTGATCCAATATGACCCATATTTGAACTTGAACTAGATATCTTTAAGACAAACATTCTGACAAAATTTCAAGCTGCTGAAGCAAAAAATGCGGCATCCAAAGTGTAAAAAAGATTTTCTTTCAATTTGGGCTAGTGACCTAGTTTTTGACCCGACATGACCCATATTCGAACTTGGCCTAGATATCATTCAGCTCAATATTCTGAACAAATTTCAAGCCGCTGAAGCAAAACATGCGGCTTCAACAGAGTTAACAAGATTTTCCCTCAATTTGGCCTGGTGACCTAGTTTCTGACCCAATATTACCCATATTTGAACTTGACCTAGATATATTTAAGACAAACATTCTGACCAAATTTCAAGCTGCTGCAGCAAAAAATGCGGCATCAAAAGTGTTAACAAGATTTTCTTTCAATTTGACCTAGTGACCTAGTTTTTGACCCGGCATAACCCATATTCGAACTTGACTTAGATATTTTTAAGACAAACATTTTGACAAAATTTCAAACTGCTGAAGCAAAAATTGCGGCCTCTGGAGTGTTAACAAGATTTTCCTTCAATTTGACCTAGTGACCTACTTTTTGACCCAACGTGACCCATGTTCGAACTTGACCTACATATCATCAAGACAAACATTCTGATAAAGTTTCAATATGCTCAAGTTGAAAATGTGGCCTCCAGAGTGTTAACAAGATTTTCCTTCAATTCGACCTAGTGACCTAGTTTTTGACCTCATATCGCCCAGTTTCGAACTTGTCCAAGATTTTATGGAGATGAACGTTCTGATAAACTTTCATGAAGATTGGATGCAAAATGTAGCCCGTAGAGTGTTAACAAGCTCAAATGTTGACGATGGACGACGCACGACGCACGACGGACGGACGCCGGACAAAATGTGATCACAATAGCTCACCTTGCACTTCGTGCATAGGTGAGCTAAAAACTAGATCTATACTTTTATTATTAGAGACTTTCAATACTTTTACCAAAAAAAAATTAAAAACGCATATGCTGCAGATCGATGCATCAAAATGAACCTGCATTGTGGGAAACGTCATACACTAAATTCACAGGATTTGAAACTTTTAAGACTTTTAAAATGGTAATAACGACCGCCCTCCTTGGGCCCCAGGGTTGTGGGTTAGATTTATGACTGACTGTAGCATGTATCAGGATAAATGGACCAGTACTACTGGTAACTTATCCAGGAATCACTGTGATTTAACTGAAAAATTGGTGAAAGCGACTTAAAACATCAAACAATCGAAACTTTCAATTACTGATTCTTCTTTTCATTTCCAACGGAGAACACAATATAAGTATTCATTAGCTTTTATATATAGCTTTCAGTTTTCAACTTGATGAACCAGCAGTTTAATTGGCAAATACAACAAATCTGCAACAGACAATTTTGAATACATTAAGTCAAAAGTATTGAAAACCGCTATAATTTAAATAAAATAATTACTGAATTAAGTTGAAATTATTGTGATAAAAGTTGAAATTGCTCATTATGACCAATTCATCCTTTTGACAAAATGTTTTCAAAAGACGTCTCCTGCAGAGGAGTCAGAAAGCTGAGACAGACGTATTTGTTAAAGCGATAAGTGGTATAAGATGTTTATTAAACTGATCTTCCTGCAATATCCCCCTTTATCAAACCAAATTTACCCCTCTGTTGTGGATACTCTTAGATTTAACCATATCCTAACATACAACAAATCTGAAGTAGACGACTTTGGGAAATCTTTGTTAAAAATTGGGAAAATTTTACTAAAACAAAGTGTAATTAACCATTGAAAAGAGATGAAAACATTGTCGTAAATTTTTGGCAAAATGTTAAGCCTGGTATGAAATATACAGAAATTGTTTTTTTCTAAAAATGAAAAATAATTAAACACTTAATTGTATGAATTCAGTTATCCTGATTCGACAAAAATTACCTTTTTTCCACTTCAAATCCAATTAAAATTCCAATTCAGACTATATCACAATTTGAAGTAGTTGGTACTATTTAACTTATCATGTGACAAGGCATGACCTGTCATGGACTAGTGGACAAACCGGGGTATGTTAAACTGTAAAACTGTAATAATCTTTACTTTTACTTCTTACCTATTTACCCCCCATAGAATCTTTAACCCTTTCCCGTATTCAGTAAATATGCAGCAGACAATTAATGTCACCAAATTTCCCCAGAATTATTGTGTATTCAGAGGCCTCCCATTGCCAGTTAATTAACCCTTTCCCAGATCATGAGAGACAACAGATCTGCAGCAGAAGACTTCGAAAGCAGATGGAAAATGGAAGAATTTATGATCATTGAATTAAAAAAAAAATGAGAAGCAATTTTTCCTTTTGCCACAATGTTTTCCTAAGTCTTGGTAAACTCTTTCCCACAATGTCTCATAGATGCATTTTGATGCATCAGCAGCAGATTCTGCTGCTGATGCATCAAAATGCATCTATGAGACATTGTGGGAAAGAGTTTACCAAGCATTTTTTCCTCTGCCGAAGGCTTACAAAGAACTTTTAAAAGTAGTATAGATCTACATGATAATAATATTATATCATTAGTAACAGGTTTCCCTCATATAGACGCTTTCTGACGCCTCTGCAGCAGACGGCTTTTTGAAAACATAGTGACAAAAGAAGAAATTGCACAAAACGTTTTGTGCAATTTCTCCTTTTGCCACAATTTTTTCCACTTTTAGTCATTTAGTCTTTTAGGTTATCCATTCAATTATAGAGATTTTCTACTTTTTGACAAAATATGTTCAAAGTCGTCTGCTGCAGAATTGTCATATGAGGGAAAGGGTTAAAGGTCACAAACAGATTATACTATTTTTGTTCAACAGAAAAGTGATTAATTGTCATTGAAAATATTTTATCTCATTGTGCCCATTTTTCTTTTATGATCCAATAGCTGATCATATAATACTTCATTTCAATATTTATAGAAGTTATGGAATTTTATTTGACCCATTTCTATAACACAATACTTCTTAACCCTTTCCCACATATGACTGCCCCGGTAGAGTAGTGGTAGAGCCTCCCCCTTAAGTGAGGGAGGTTGCGGGCTTGATCCCCGGCTGCTTTCTGGTAGGAATCCGCCCTGGCCTAGTGGTTAGCATCAGCGATTGAGAACCGGGCGTTCCAGGTTAAATCCCCAATTGCTGCGCTGTGGTCATGGTGAAGAACCCTTGAGTAAGGTACATTTCCTAGCCTATGGTACTGGTTTATTTATCCAGGGATCATGAATAAGTGAGCTGTTGCCATGATATAACTGAAATAATGTTGAAATGGCGTATAACTCCAACAAAACAAAAACACTTCCTTGGTGCTCAGGATTGGGGCATGAGCATGACACAGTCACTCGTTTCAGGATAAATTGATCAGTGGTACTGGGAACTTACTAAAGAAAGGCTGTGAATTTTAAATAACTGAATTTTTGTTTAACCCTTTCCCTCATACGACAATTCTGCAGCAGACAACTTTGAACATATTTTGTCAAAAAATAGAATGTCTCTATAATTGAATGGATAACCTATGACTAAAAGTAGAAAACATTGTGACAAAAGGAGAAATTGCACGTTTTGTGCAATTTCTTTCTTTGTCACTATGTTTTCAAAAAGCCGTCTGCTGCAGAAGCGTCAGAAAGCGTCTATATGAGGGAAAGGATTAAAGCGGAGTAAAACACAAAATCTTTCCCCCACACATAAAAATTCTACAGGAAATGTGCATCAAGACAAACCAATGTAATGAATGAATGTATATTGTTTTATGGCGCATTGACAGCTAAGGTCATTTAGCGCGCAATTAAATTTAATTATTCATGATCCCTGGGTAAACAAACCAGTACTAGGCTAGAAAATGTGCCTTGCCCAAGTGCACTCCACCATGACCGTAGTGCCGCGACTGGGGATCGAACCCGGGACACCCGGTTTCGAAATCCCCAAAACCAATGTAACTACATCGTGTTAGAATATTTCGTTACAATCTTTCTGGGTGAACCCATCAACATGCAAAGCATACAAATTCGAATCAAAATGGCAAATTTATCAACTTTTTCTGCTGTAAATTGTGATACATTGCATTTTAAGATTTATCATTTTCACAAATTAAAAGGGAAATTTAAAATCAGTATAGAGCAAACAGAAAGAGACTTGGATATCTCGAAAGTACTTAGTAATGAGATTGTCATTGATAACAAAGGGCTTAACTATTTCCTTTTGCGAAAAAAAGTGGCAAAAGGAGCATTTTTTAGCCAATGTCTACATATTTTCCATATTGATAACTTAAATGTTTCAAAGTCATTTGCTGCAGTTTTGTTGAATATGATTAAGAGTTTAAAACCCTTTCCCACAAACACCTATTCTGAGGCAGACAACTTTGAAAACATGATTGTGTCAATTTTTTTTGAAAATGTCAATAAATGAAAGAATAATTTTATACAGTGTTGAAAACTTTGTGGCAAAAGGAGAACATGCTCACTATGGGCCTTGTTGGAAAAGAAGAATTTGATTGTATTGATCAATTTCTCAAGAGTGCTCTGTTGCTATGCCATCAAATGTCGCCTGTATTGGGTAAGAAAGAGGATTATAACTTGTCAAGTAACCATAACAACAAAACAAACCCACAATTGACCTGATGGGAGCCCGCTTTGGAAAACATCTGAGAAAAATTGCAACATCTCCAAAGTAGGAAATATATCTACGAAATAGAGTTGAAAACATAGTGATAAACAGAGAAATCACTTTTGATACAATCTGCAGCACAAAGATTCCAGAAAAATATTGTTGGATTTTTTTAATACAAGGGAGTATACCCTCTGAATAACTTGAAGAAGGGTAAACCAGAGTTATTTCCCTTATCATCAGTTGTCAATAATGAACTTACAGCAAATCTGCAGCAGACCCCTGTGAAAACATCTTTGCGAATGTGTAGAACTCCCTATGTATAGAAATAATGATTACTTAAAAGAATTTAAAACATTGTGACAAAATGAGAAATAGTTCATCGTTTCAAGTCATCTGCTGGATATGTGTCAAACTTCGTTTTGGTTAAACTCACTTTTTAGCGTAGTTAACCCTTTCCCTCATATAGACGCTTTCTGATGCCTATGCAACAGACAGCTTTTTGAAAGCATGTCGACAAAAAAAGAAATTGCTCAAAACAGGTAATTTCTCCTTTTGTCACCATGTTTTCAATTCTATTCAATTATTGTACTTTTATTTAAAATGAAGTTTTTTAAAGTAAAACATATTTTTATTAGAAAATACTTACCAGTCATTTAATACCTGATATATAATCTCAACACCGTTAATTCATCCAGAAAAGAAGCTCGCGCAGCCATGCATAGCCCTCACGCGTGTGTGATACACACGGCCGCCGGTAATACCGGCGCACGGGCCATGTGACCCCCACTTTTAATTTCACCGTTAACTTGCAGCGTTTAGTGTTGGGTGACGACGCGGGGTTGGGAGGCGGGAATCTGAAATGACTGGTAAGTATTTTCTAATAAAAATATGTTTTACTTTAAAAAACTTCATTTTTATGTCAAAAATACATTACCAGTCATTTAATACCTGATGACTTTGCAGCATCGGTCGGGAGGATCGTCCAACACAATGCCCGTCCCGAGAAATCGTAGCACTTGGTAAGAGTACCTACGGTACTACTAAATATAAACACAACTGTTCATGTATTTAGTAATTTGTGTATTAATTAGGTAAGTACTCGCTGAGAGTCCACTTGTGTGTCCAGAGAGGAATAATTTCTGATTGAAACGTTTTAAGACTTTATCAGAAGGATCTTATTACTAATTAAAGGAATAGGATATCCAGTGTTTGAATACGCTGCTGACATATCCTTCTCCTACCTGAGGTTGAATAACCCCTACTGTGGCTCTTACAGCCCTCGAATGTTTTATATATAACTTAAGACCCTTGACAGGGTACAAGATCAGGTTATATCTAAGGGAACACAGTTCACAGAAAGGTTGTGAAATGTGATGGGTTAGGAAGCACCAAAGGCAACTTGGTCTCAGTAGGAATACAGGTTTATAAGAACGGTTGAATAACCATACGGCTGTAAAACCTGATGAAATTCGTTTTTATGTCAAAAATACATTACCAGTCATTTAATACCTGATATATAATCTCAACACCGTTAATTCATCCAGAAAAGAAGCTCGCGCAGCCATGCATAGCCCTCACGCGTGTGTGATACACACGGCCGCCGGTAATACCGGCGCACGGGCCATGTGACCCCCACTTTTAATTTCTGGACACACCAACTGACAGCTAAGAATTTATTTCATTTTTATATTTTATTTCTTGGTCTGTTTAAGGCATTCGCCTTAAACAAGTTATTTTCATTCAGTTATTCAACTACATTAACAACCTAACAACATAATTGGGTAAATTACTAATTGTAATTAAGTTGTTTTTTGTGAACACAACTAACTGAGAAGTCACGGGTGGGTTACCCCACCCACTATTTCAGTTACGTATCGGGTGCGGTAATGGCCATTCATTCTTTCAACGAAGTTATAGTTACACCGACCCTATTAGCGATAATATATTATTATCGCCTTGTATTACATTATGTATATTAATTAAACATGAACAATTTTGGAAAATATTTGTAAAATCTTTTTCATTGAAATACGTTCCGTGATCAACGGGTATAGTAGAAAATAAAAAATAGAAAAAAATTATATTTTTTGTTGAATCGTATAAATTGTTTTGTTTCATATATATTCTATGTCACATAGTGGTGATCAGAGGCGTGGCTCATAACGGCTGTATGAGACACGCGTCTGTCCTGTTTTGCGTTCACTAAGTACACACAGGATTCACCCTGTGAGTACTTCTCTTCCTGGCCTGCTTCCATTTGGAAACAGTCTGGGTTGAGGAGGACTCACAAAAGCTGGAAGAGTAAGAAGACCCCTAAAAAGGTTTCTCTTAGCTCTACGAGTGAAGCGGAGTTTGAGGGGTTCTCCCAACAATCAGACTCCGCGGCTGTGTTGAGTGAGCAGAAGGTCAGAGCTGTTCCTTCTTCACTCCGCACAACCGCTCAGAGGTCCAGATTAGGAGGTGTAATCAGCTAATTTCCCCACAAATTCCCTCTTAGGAAACAAACCCTATGCTGTGGGTTCTCAATACCCACAGCATAGGGTAAGAGGGTCAAATGAGGATTTTAGACATGCATACGCCCCTTATCTGGAGCTCTGACCGCTCCCCCTCAGCTTCGGCTGGTCCTTCGCGGGACATGGAGGAGCGGATGGCAGCGGCTAATGTCTGTTATTCCGTCGGGAAACAAAGGCCTTCGGGCCAGAAACCGTACGGACACAGTGATGGTTGGCCTCAAGAGTGAGCAACCGTCTGCTGAACGACATTATCTGACGCCAGGTGTTGGGGCTGACCCTTCGGGAGACGCCATGGGTCAATCAAAGGGAAACCTCACTGATTGGCCACCTCTAACACCACACTCTGCAGTAAGCAGTCTTCGGACGCTTACAGAGTGCCAAATTATAATGTCTGCGGACAGAATTCTTTGGAGACCGGTGATAGAGCAGCTTCACAACTGCCTATCATTAGTCAACCGGGTAATGCTTGCGAGCAAAACCTATATGACTCCGGGTAACCGGGTACCGGGCAACCAGTCAGTCATTTCGCCTAGGCGCGACCAGTCACCGGGCAAATCCGGCAGTCATTTAGCGATGACGCGACCGGTCAGTCATTAAGCCATGATGCGACCGGGCAAATTATCAGTCAGTTTAACATGACGCGACCGGGCAGTGGGCAGTCAAGGTAACGAGCAGTCGTTAAGCTAGTACCACTCGTTCTTCGCACAACCGGTCTATACGGATATTCAAAACACTGGTCATTACGCACCAGGCTCAGATATCCAACCGTCTAACATCGGTTATAAGGAGTACAGGACAGATAAATCTTTCCTTTCTCCAAGGGGAATAGTGTTCTTCTGTAGGGATTACACTCCTCAAAAGAATGAGAATAGAAGAGTACGGATATTCAAAACACTGGTCATTACGCACAAGGCCCAGATATCCAGTTATAGGTAGTACAGGACAGAGAAATGTTTCCGTGTCTCCAAGTGGAACATGGTACTTCTCTAGAGATTACACTCCTTCCCCGATACAAAGCTCCGTTTCAAAAGATGTAACGGATCGGTGATAGGCGGGTTAACCAAGCCTACCGGGATCAGCAATACCCACCTGATGGGAATTCACTGTTCCCGGAAGGACACCTCTCGAAGAGGCAGTCCTTAGAAGGAAAACCCCCGATCGGAATAACTCAGGTTTTCCGTGAAAGGGAGGTCGAGACCGTCCCATACGGTTAGTTCGGCGCCGACGATCGATCCAGTACGACCTCTCTCTACTGCGGAGAGAGGAGGTTCATATCACACGATCGACACCTTAACCCTTTCCCTCATATAGACGCTTTCTGACGCCTCTGCAGCAGACAGCTTTTTGAAAACAGTGACAAAAGAAGAAATTGCACAAAACGTGCAATTTCTCCTTTTGCCACTATGTTTTCCACTTCAAGTCATTGGTTATCCATTCAATTATAGAGATTTTCCATTTTTTGACAAAATATGTTTAAAGTCGTCTGCTGCAAATTAGATGTATGTGGGAAAGGGTTAACACAACAATAAAGTACACCAAGATTGAATATTATTTTCAATCCTTTCTCTTACTTTTATAAGACTGTTGTGTCTTTCAGTTGAAAGACGGATTAGAGTCAAGCATCGTAGGGCTCGACACTCTCCCACCTCCTCGTCTGACGGGCGGGGGCGGGGGGGGGGGGGGGGGGCAGTCCCCTTCAGATTACGAGCCGGCTGTAGAGCGTTGACCTCTACAGCAGAACATTAAGGAAGTACTTAGGGTGGTGCCTAATACGTTTGCCCGAAGGTTGACGCTTAAACGTCGTTTAAACCTATAATGATTTCGAGCAAAACCTACACTCTGCAGTACAGCAGTCTTCGGACTGCTACAGAGTGCCAAGTTATAATGTCTAAAGTTTTTGGAGACTAGTGATAGAGCAGCCTCACTTCAGCCTATCATTAGTCAACCGGTCAGTAATGGTCAGAGAGAGCTACCATTACTGAACGTTCCCAGAGCTGGGTAACGAGCAGTCGTTAAGTCAAGTTGACTCCAACCGTTTTGTCAATATTATGACATAAGCATTGGACAACCGGGTGTTTTCGAACACAGCCAAGTGAAAATCTCCTTCGCAGAGTTGTCGTTCCTTACACTCATATGAATGTAATGAGTCGATAGTGCTAGAGAATGAGTCAAATGCCTACCGAGTACTCAATTAATCACTGGGCATAAACGGTTGTCGCGTGAACGTTCACAGGGCAGTCAAACTCTTAACTGGGCATAAACGGTTACCGGGCAAACGGTCACCGTGAAAACAAAAAAATTCAACTATGAATTCTTCGGAATTCAACAGTATTCCAATTGACAAATGTCCTCGGACACAGTCATTTGGAGATCGGGCAATGTCTTTAGACATAGCCAGTAAGGCACCGGTCAAACGGGTAATGTCTTAAGACATAACCTTTCGGCAGTCAATGGGGCAGTATGCTGAGACATAGCCGATTAAACAGTCGGCCATCGGGTATGGGGAGTACCGGTCAAATAGTTATGTCGGTCCCCAGGGAGGAGAGAGTGCGTCTCTAGGGACTACACTCCTCCCAAGTAATACCCATCGTACCAATTGTTGGGACGAGTCGATGTCCGACGGTATTACATGGGAGAGATTCAGTTGATTTCATAAATCAATCCCCTATGCTGGCCTACCGGGATCAACCGTTCCCAGAGGATAGTCACTCTGTGAACTCTCTCATACGTGAGCTCGGACCGAAGGTTGATTCCATGCGATCTCATTCTTCTTCGGAAAAGGGATAAATTCCTCGATCATGACTCCTTCATAGGATTCCTCCCACCAATGGGCTAAGTTTTGTGGAAAAGTAGCCAGTTGCTTGGGAAGATTGTTGTGTGGAGTACTGGTGTGAGAAAACCAGGAAATACATGAGTAGGTGAACTGGCCGCCGTGATATAACTGAGAAATTGTTAAAACGGCGTTAAACCACAATCAATCGATCATAGGATTCCTCCATGTCGAATCGGACACTGACATTCCGGTCCAGAACCGGCTTTAGTCAATCCGCACGTCGTCGGGTAAAACCCACGACCCCGTCTTGTCTGACGAATAAGAGACATATCGTGTTCAGTGCTCCATCAGATGATTTACAATTTAGAGCTGGACTCTAAATAAACTATCATTAGTGGGAAGTTACTGCATTCACTGCGTCCATAGGCGCATTTCGGCGTATGCGGCAACATTGTTCACAGGGACAGAACGTACAGTGACTTCTGCAAAGGCATTCTTAGAAGCCCAACCTGTGAAGACACAAGGGACAGGCTAAGTTCGAGCCTAGCTTTCTGCTTCCGCTGGCCCTGCCTTATCAAAGCCCCGTACGGGAGCAAAGTTGGCATACAACCAAGTAGAGCACTGTCCCTAATCCGCGGCTATAGGGAAGCGCTCCTCTCTATTAAACTAACAGGAATGCCATGGAGTGGGTATCAACCTTCCATTCGGTGGTTTCTACAACCGTCTTTCGTCTGGTTCCGGTGAAGACCGGAATAAGACTTATCGACTCAGATTGCGTCTAGTACGGTCGATTAATAAAATGGAATGTTCCGTTTTATCAAGAACGCAATCCGGAACAGCTGTCTGAGCGATTCTTAGACCAAACAGACACCTGTTACCACGTACCGGTTGCTTTTTCATCGAGGAATGACCGTCGATTCTTTGTAAACGGGGAAATGTTCCTTTCAAACACTTCACTTCGATTACCTGCGTTTAGAATTAATTCCCAAAACGGGCAAGTCGGATCTATTCCCCTCAAGAGACTCGTTGTAGGACGTTTCTCGTTGAGCTGGCCCTTCGGACAGACTCGATTCGCTATAAGAGAATCCGATTACCATGTCCTGGATAAGGATCAGTAATTAAGGGAAACGGTCCGATACATGCTTCATACTACACCCGAATTATTTACAGTTCGGGGCAGTGTGTTAAATACTCATTACAGTACAGGGCTTAACTGACTAGGACATGTACATGATCAATAGAGTAGACAGTAGTCCTTCGATTGGCAATAATTATTACTCCCTGAATTGCCCCCATAATTCAAATGAGTCAACTTCCGGTGTCGTTATTCCTTCCTGACAATGACTTTAGAAACACAGTATTGGCCCAGAGATCGTAGTTCAACGTTCTTCTGGCCTGCCTATCGACATAACCGTTACATCTTCATTAGAAGTAGACAGTTCTTACCGATTGGTGGTTTTTTAAGGTACGTCAATCAGTAATTTATGCTTACATTTGTTGCCGACCTCTCGCATTCAAGATTTGGCGATGAACACAACAATTATTGTTCGATGCTCCAATGCGCTTAACTTCAAAGTTCAGATCCATTTCTCTCCAAACTTTTACGTTCTTCGGAAGCGGCCGCTTCGTAAGTTATAAACTGAGACTTAAATTCGTCTTGCTTGGCGAACACTATCAGGGAAGTGAGTTCTTTGCTTTCAGTAAAAACGAATTTCATCAGGTTTTACAGCCGTATGGTTATTCAACCGTTCTTATAAACCTGTATTCCTACTGAGACCAAGTTGCCTTTGGTGCTTCCTAACCCATCACATTTCACAACCTTTCTGTGAACTGTGTTCCCTTAGATATAACCTGATCTTGTACCCTGTCAAGGGTCTTAAGTTCTATATAAAACATTCGAGGGCTGTAAGAGCCACAGTAGGGGTTATTCAACCTCAGGTAGGAGAAGGATATGTCAGCAGCGTATTCAAACACTGGATATCCTATTCCTTTAATTAGTAATAAGATCCTTCTGATAAAGTCTTAAAACGTTTCAATCAGAAATTATTCCTCTCTGGACACACAAGTGGACTCTCAGCGAGTACTTACCTAATTAATACACAAATTACTAAATACATGAACAGTTGTGTTTATATTTAGTAGTACCGTAGGTACTCTTACCAAGTGCTACGATTTCTCGGGACCGGCATTGTGTTGGACGATCCTCCCGACCGATGCTGCAAAGTCATCAGGTATTAAATGACTGGTAATGTATTTTTGACATAAAAATGAAGTTTTTTAAAGTAAAACATATTTTTATTAGAAAATACTTACCAGTCATTTCAGATTCCCGCCTCCCAACCCCGCGTCGTCACCCAACACTAAACGCTGCAAGTTAACGGTGAAATTAAAAGTGGGGGTCACATGGCCCGTGCGCCGGTATTACCGGCGGCCGTGTGTATCACACACGCGTGAGGGCTATGCATGGCTGCGCGAGCTTCTTTTCTGGATGAATTAACGGTGTTGAGATTATATATCAGGTATTAAATGACTGGTAAGTATTTTCTAATAAAAATATGTTTTACTTTAAAAAACTTCATTTTTACTGAAAGCAAAGAACTCACTTCCCTGATAGTGTTCGCCAAGCAAGACGAATTTAAGTCTCAGTTTATAACTTAAGCAGCGGCCGCTTCCGAAGAACGTAACAGTTTGGAGAGAAATGGATCTGAACTTTGAAGTTAAGCGCATTGGAGCATCGAACAATAATTGTTGTGTTCATCGCCAAATCTTGAATGCGAGATGTCGGCAACAAATGTAAGCATAAATTACTGATTGACGTACCTTAAAAAACACCAATCGGTAAGAACTGTCTACTTCTAATGAAGATGTAACGGTTATGTCGATAGGCAGGCCAGAAGAACGTTGAACTACGATCTCTGGGCCAATACTGTGTTTCTAAAGTCATTGTCAGGAAGGAATAACGACACCGGAAGTTGACTCATTTGAATTATGGGGGCAATTCAGGGAGTAATAATTATTGCCAATCGAAGGACTACTGTCTACTCTATTGATCATGTACATGTCCTAGTCAGTTAAGCCCTGTACTGTAATGAGTATTTAACACACTGCCCCGAACTGTAAACAATTCGGGTGTAGTATGAAGCATGTATCGGACCGTTTCCCTTAATTACTGATCCTTATCCAGGACATGGTAATCGGATTCTCTTATAGCGAATCGAGTCTGTCCGAAGGGCCAGCTCAACGAGAAACGTCCTACAACGAGTCTCTTGAGGGGAATAGATCCGACTTGCCCGTTTTGGGAATTAATTCTAAACGCAGGTAATCGAAGTGAAGTGTTTGAAAGGAACACTTCCCCGTTTACAAAGAATCGACGGTCATTCCTCGATGAAAAAGCAACCGGTACGTGGTAACAGGTGTCTGTTTGGTCTAAGAATCGCTCAGACAGCCGTTCCGGATTGCGTTCTTGATAAAACGGAACATTCCATTTTATTACTCGACCGTACTAGACGCAATCTGAGTCGATAAGTCTTATTCCGGTCTTCACCGGAACCAGACGAAAGACGGTTGTAGAAACCACCGAATGGAAGGTTGATACCCACTCCATGGCATTCCTGTTAGTTTAATAGAGAGGAGCGCTTCCCTATAGCCGCGGATTAGGGACAGTGCTCTACTTGGTTGTATGCCAACTTTGCTCCCGTACGGGGCTTTGATAAGGCAGGGCCAGCGGAAGCAGAAAGCTAGGCTCGAACTTAGCCTGTCCCTTGTGTCTTCACAGGTTGGGCTTCTAGGAATGCCTTTGCAGAAGTCACTGTACGTTCTGTCCCTGTGAACAATGTTGCCGCATACGCCGAAATGCGCCTATGGACGCAGTGAATGCAGTAACTTCCCACTAATGATAGTTTATTTAGAGTCCAGCTCTAAATTGTAAATCATCCGATGGAGCACTGAACCCGATATGTCTCTTATTCGTCAGACAAGACGGGGTCGTGGGTTTTACCCGACGACGTGCGGATTGACTAAAGCCGGTTCTGGACCGGAATGTCAGTGTCCGATTCGACATGGAGGAATCCTATGATCGATTGATTGTGGTTTAACGCCGTTTTAACAATTTCTCAGTTATATCACGGCGGCCAGTTCACCTACTCATGTATTTCCTGGTTTTCTCACACCAGTACTCCACACAACAATCTTCCCAAGCAACTGGCTACTTTTCCACAAAACTTAGCCCATTGGTGGGAGGAATCCTATGAAGGAGTCATGATCGAGGAATTTATCCCTTTTCCGAAGAAGAATGAGATCGCATGGAATCAACCTTCGGTCCGAGCTCACGTATGAGAGAGTTCACAGAGTGACTATCCTCTGGGAACGGTTGATCCCGGTAGGCCAGCATAGGGGATTGATTTATGAAATCAACTGAATCTCTCCCATGTAATACCGTCGGACATCGACTCGTCCCAACAATTGGTACGATGGGTATTACTTGGGAGGAGTGTAGTCCCTAGAGACGCACTCTCTCCTCCCTGGGGACCGACATAACTATTTGACCGGTACTCCCCATACCCGATGGCCGACTGTTTAATCGGCTATGTCTCAGCATACTGCCCGATTGACTGCCGAAAGGTTATGTCCTAAGACATTACCCGTTTGACCGGTGCCTTACTGGCTATGTCTAAAGACATTGCCCGATCTCCAAATGACTGTGTCCGAGGACATTTGTCAATTGGAATACTGTTGAATTCCGAAGAATTCATAGTTGAATTTTTTGTTTTCACGGTGACCGTTTGCCCGGTAACCGTTTATGCCCAGTTAAGAGTTTGACTGCCCTGTGAACGTTCACGCGACAACCGTTTATGCCCAGTGATTAATTGAGTACTCGGTAGGCATTTGACTCATTCTCTAGCACTATCGACTCATTACATTCATATGAGTGTAAGGAACGACAACTCTGCGAAGGAGATTTTCACTTGGCTGTGTTCGAAAACACCCGGTTGTCCAATGCTTATGTCATAATATTGACAAAACGGTTGGAGTCAACTTGACTTAACGACTGCTCGTTACCCAGCTCTGGGAACGTTCAGTAATGGTAGCTCCCTCTGACCATTACTGACCGGTTGACTAATGATAGGCTGATGTGAGGCTGCTCTATCACTAGTCTCCAAAAACTTCAGACATTATAACTTGGCACTCTGTAGAAGTCCGAAGACCGCTGTACTGCAGAGTGTAGGTTTTGCTCGAAATCATTATAGGTTTAAACGACGTTTAAGCGTCAACCTTCGGGCATAACGTATTAGGCACCACCCTAAGTACTTCCTTAATGTTCTGCTGTAGAGGTCAACGCTCTACAGCCGGCTCGTAATCTGAAGGGGACTGCCCCCCCCCCCCCCCGCCCCCGCCCGTCAGACGAGGAGGTGGGAGAGTGTCGAGCCCTACGATGCTTGACTCTAATCCGTCTTTCAACTGAAAGACACAACAGTCTTATAAAAGTAAGAGAAAGGATTGAAAATAATATTCAATCTTGGTGTACTTTATTGTTGTGTTAACCCTTTCCCACATACATCTAATTTGCAGCAGACGACTTTAAACATATTTGTCAAAAAATGGAAAATCTCTATAATTGAATGGATAACCAATGACTTGAAGTGGAAAACATAGTGGCAAAAGGAGAAATTGCACGTTTTGTGCAATTTCTTCTTTTGTCACTGTTTTCAAAAAGCTGTCTGCTGCAGAGGCGTCAGAAAGCGTCTATATGAGGGAAAGGGTTAAGGTGTCGATCGTGTGATATGAACCTCCTCTCTCCGCAGTAGAGAGAGGTCGCACTGGATCGATCGTCGGCGCCGAACTAACCGTATGGGACGGTCTCGACCTCCCTTTCACGGAAAACCTGAGTTATTCCGATCGGGGGTTTGCCTTCTAAGGACTGCCTCTTCGAAAGGTGTCCTTCCGGGAACAGTGAATTCCCATCAGGTGGGTATTGCTGATCCCGGTAGGCTTGGTTAACCCGCCTATCACCGATCCGTTACATCTTTTGAAACGGAGCTTTGTATCGGGGAAGGAGTGTAATCTCTAGAGAAGTACCATGTTCCACTTGGAGACACGGAAACATTTCTCTGTCCTGTACTACCTATAACTGGATATCTGGGCCTTGTGCGTAATGACCAGTGTTTTGAATATCCGTACTCTTCTATTCTCATTCTTTTGAGGAGTGTAATCCCTACAGAAGAACACTATTCCCCTTGGAGAAAGGAAAGATTTATCTGTCCTGTACTCCTTATAACCGATGTTAGACGGTTGGATATCTGAGCCTGGTGCGTAATGACCAGTGTTTTGAATATCCGTATAGACCGGTTGTGCGAAGAACGAGTGGTACTAGCTTAACGACTGCTCGTTACCTTGACTGCCCACTGCCCGGTCGCGTCATGTTAAACTGACTGATAATTTGCCCGGTCGCGTCATGGCTTAATGACTGACCGGTCGCGTCATCGCTAAATGACTGCCGGATTTGCCCGGTGACTGGTCGCGCCTAGGCGAAATGACTGACTGGTTGCCCGGTACCCGGTTACCCGGAGTCATATAGGTTTTGCTCGCAAGCATTACCCGGTTGACTAATGATAGGCAGTTGTGAAGCTGCTCTATCACCGGTCTCCAAAGAATTCTGTCCGCAGACATTATAATTTAGCACTCTGTAAGCGTCCGAAGACTGCTTACTGCAGAGTGTGGTGTTAGAGGTGGCCAATCAGTGAGGTTTCCCTTTGATTGACCCATGGCGTCTCCCGAAGGGTCAGCCCCAACACCTGGCGTCAGATAATGTCGTTCAGCAGACGGTTGCTCACTCTTGAGGCCAACCATCACTGTGTCCGTACGGTTTCTGGCCCGAAGGCCTTTGTTTCCCGACGGAATAACAGACATCAGCCGCTGCCATCCGCTCCTCCATGTCCCGCGAAGGACCAGCCGAAGCTGAGGGGGAGCGGTCAGAGCTCCAGATAAGGGGCGTATGCATGTCTAAAATCCTCATTTGACCCTCTTACCCTATGCTGTGGGTATTGAGAACCCACAGCATAGGGTTTGTTTCCTAAGAGGGAATTTGTGGGGAAAATAGCTGATTACACCTCCTAATCTGGACCTCTGAGCGGTTGTGCGGAGTGAAGAAGGAACAGCTCTGACCTTCTGCTCACTCAACACAGCCGCGGAGTCTGATTGTTGGGAGAACCCCTCAAACTCCGCTTCACTCGTAGAGCTAAGAGAAACCTTTTTAGGGGTCTTCTTACTCTTCCAGCTTTTGTGAGTCCTCCTCAACCCAGACTGTTTCCAAATGGAAGCAGGCCAGGAAGAGAAGTACTCACAGGGTGAATCCTGTGTGTACTTAGTGAACGCAAAACAGGACAGACGCGTGTCTCATACAGCCGTTATGAGCCACGCCTCTGATCACCACTATGTGACATAGAATATATATGAAACAAAACAATTTATACGATTCAACAAAAAATATAATTTTTTTCTATTTTTTATTTTCTACTATACCCGTTGATCACGGAACGTATTTCAATGAAAAAGATTTTACAAATATTTTCCAAAATTGTTCATGTTTAATTAATATACATAATGTAATACAAGGCGATAATAATATTATCGCTAATAGGGTCGGTGTAACTATAACTTCGTTGAAAGAATGAATGGCCATTACCGCACCCGATACGTAACTGAAATAGTGGGTGGGGTAACCCACCCGTGACTTCTCAGTTAGTTGTGTTCACAAAAAACAACTTAATTACAATTAGTAATTTACACAATTATGTTGTTAGGTTGTTAATGTAGTTGAATAACTGAATGAAAATAACTTGTTTAAGGCGAATGCCTTAAACAGACCAAGAAATAAAATATAAAAATGAAATAAATTCTTAGCTGTCAGTTGGTGTGTCCAGAAATTAAAAGTGGGGGTCACATGGCCCGTGCGCCGGTATTACCGGCGGCCGTGTGTATCACACACGCGTGAGGGCTATGCATGGCTGCGCGAGCTTCTTTTCTGGATGAATTAACGGTGTTGAGATTATATATCAGGTATTAAATGACTGGTAATGTATTTTTGACATAAAAAGGAGTTTCCATTGTTTTAAAGGTATATTTTCAACGTCATCTGCTGCAGATTTGCTGTATGTGGGAAAGGGTTATAGTGGAATAAATCGAATTCTTAGTCCCACAAAATGTTATAACTGAATTAAACACTATGTAGTAGGCACTTATCTTTTAAGATTAACGCTGCATTGTACACTTGGGTAAAAAATACCAAAGCAGGTTGACCAAGTTTTACTGATTTAAAAATCAATTAATCTATAGATAAATGAAATGTGATTCTATTTATTGAAAGTTTGAATAGTGACAGACGACAATTAAAAATCTCAGCAGGGAGGCCAAAATGACATTCGCATCAATAGATATCACTACCTAAACCCTTGCCCTGACAAAGACCACCAAAAAACATGTTTTTTTCCAATCCAATTTTGGGTCATATTGACTGTCCATAACAAGAACATAAAACGATTAATAGGTGTAAAACTAATAGGGTAACAACAGCTCAAGAGTTTTGTCAAAAGGTGAATCTTAGGACTAAATTACAAATTATAGACCGACAGTGAGGGCTTTTTGGTGAGACTTCATTTTACACAGATGCATTTACCCTTTCCCATATACAACAAATCTGCAGCAGACGACTTTTAAAACATAGTGACAAAAACCTGAAAAATGTCCATTAGATAGCTGAATTGTTAAATAAAGTTGAAAACATTGTGGCCCAAGGAGAAATTGCTCAATTTCACCTTCGCCACAATGTTTTCAAAAGTAGTCTACTGCTATTGCATCAAAATGCGTCTGGAGGTGGGAAAGGGTAAAAATCTCAAATCACTAGACGCTGCTCAATTCTTAATTTCAAGCTGTGTCAGGCAAAAAAGGGTCTAAATATATATATTACATCAACAGTATGTACTGTGCTCATTATGGTAATCTTTGAGCCCTGCTCCCTTGGTGGCAAAATTGTTTTACTATTTCAATGAAGGTCACTTAACCCTTTCCCTCATATAGACGCTTTCTGACGCCTCTGCAGCAGACGGCTTTTTGAAAACATAGTGACAAAAGAAGAAATTGCACAAAACGTGCAATTTCTCCTTTTGCCACAATGTTTTCCACCTTTTGTCATAGGTTATCCATTCAATTATGGAGATTTTCTATGTTTTAACAAAATATGTTCAAAGTCGTCTGCTGCAGAATTGTCGTATGAGGGAAAGGGTTAAGGAATGTTCCTGTGAAATTGTATTGTTATTCACACAGGCATTCAAGAGAAAAGGTCTTCATTTTTGTGTTGGTATATTACCCCATTTCTGATGCAGTGGCAACCCGAGTTCTCAATGGAATTGATCTCTATGTTGAACAAGGGTTTTCATTCAATTGGCCAGCCCGGCATTGTCAACACAAGACAGATGACATAATAATACATGACAGAAAATTAAAAACATACAACTAACAAAGGTAGATTTGAAGTTACAGCCTCAGAGGATTGGTGCTTTCCTACAGAAACATTAGAGCGCCGACTGTCACAAAATATGCCCGTCCTGTTATTTTGAGACCAAGTATAGTGTTAATTGGTTGTATGTCAGGCAAATTTAGAGAGCGGTTAATACAGTTTTGGCCAGTTTGAGGGACATAAGTTATTGAGAGGACAAGACCGATTTTAGGTAATTCCTGTCATTAAAGGACGATAACTCTAGATTGACTTGAGAAATATGGCTGTTTATAAAATGTGTTTGAGATATTATGCCCATCATATTCTGACTAAATTTGGTGATGATTGGATAAAGGCTTCCAAAGTTATTGATCAGGCAAGAACCGACTTGAGGCAATTTCTATAATTAAAGCACAATAACTCTAGAGTGACTAAATCTATATGTCTGGTTATCCTACTTGTCCGAGATATTATGCTAATACACATTTTGACCAAATTTGGTGGTGATTGGACAAAGGCTTCTAAAGTTATTGAGCAGACAAGACCAATTTTAGGTAATTTTTATAATTAAAGGGTGATAACTCTCGAGTGACAAGAGCGATATGGCTAGTTATCGAACCTGTCCAAGATATTATGCCAATACACATTCGCCCACCCACCGCAGATAAAACTTTAAGTGGTGAGGAATCTGACATACAACGCGAAGGCAACAGCCCAACATTGCAGGACTTAGCACTGGACTGGAATTCAAAAGGTACAAGGAAGAGGAAGAACCTAAAATTCCTGGCAAAGTACTCTGGACATCAAACTGAAGAAGTAAAAGATGTCTTGGAATGAAACAAAAGCCAAGGCCAAATACCAAGCACAGTGAAATAAACATAATGAAGGTTATATGCTCCAACCACAGGGACTAGAAATAAGTAAGTACCTCAATGGCGTAGTGATAGAACGTCAAATTCAAGTATGGGAGGTCTAGCGTTCGATCCCTGACCAAGGCATACCAAAGACATTAAACTCCTTGGTGCTTACACTTGTGGGGTAAGCATTAGATAATGCCTCACTGCTAAATGCACTGGTAGTACTTGAAACTTCACCAGAAACAACACCGTGATATAACTGAACACATTGTTCAATTTATTTATTTATTTATTGGAGTTTTACGCCGCTTTCAACATTATTTCAGTTATATCACGGCGACAGTTCACTTATTCATGATCCCTGGGTAAACAAACCAGTACTAGGCTAGAAAAAGTGCCTTGCCCAAGGGCACTCCACCATGACCATAGTGTCGTGACCGGGGATCGAACCCGGGACACCCGGTTTCAAAATCCCCGACGCTAACCATTCGACCACAGCGGATTCCTACACATTGTTCAAAGCGGTAATACAAAACCATACAAACAAATGGACATTTTGAGCACTTTGTAATCATGTAGGCTAGGGCCATAACTTTAAAGTCCTTAATCAAACAACCTCCACTATATCTTAGTGATAATGGGTATGAGATAGACCAATTGATAATTCCCTGTCAGCTTGATAAACATTTCGAAAATTTATGTGTTTTTTTTCTTATCCTTTACCTCGATAAAATATTTTCATGTGAGTGACCACCCTTGCCCCAATGAAGACACTTTAAGATGCCCTTACAACACAAATACTTTGGAAAATTTGATCAAAATGAACCAGTTATGTATACTCCTTTGCCCATATTGTTTTCTACTCTGTATTAAATGTAAAGTTCTGAATTATTCCTTATACTTTTACAACCTAAATTTGTTCTCATAATAATGGATTTACAGAACATTAATTCTTGAGAAATTGCAAGAAATATCTGCAGCAGAAATGAATGTGGCACTATAGGATAAATTCTGCATAATAATCAATTTCTCTTGCCTGGTTACAATCCAGACAACATGTTTTCAACTCTATTTAATGATTACATCTGCTTTCATTCATACAGATTTTCCATATGTTTGCCTACATGTTTTCCTAGCAAAGACAGCAAAGGCATCAATCGTCATCTGTAGAGAAACTAAACCAATTTCACAGATATACAAAAAATGAATCGGATTTTATAAAAAAGCAGGTGACTTTAACCCTTTCCCTGATACGACAATTCTGCAGCAGACGACTTTGAACGTAATTTGTCGAAACATAGAAATTCTCCATAATTGAATGGATTACCTATGACAAAATGTGGAAAACATTGTGGCAAAAGGAGAAATTGCACGTTTTGTGCAATTTCTTCTTTTGTCACTATGTTTTCAAAAAGCCGTCTGCTGCAGAGGCGTCAGAAAGCGTCTTTATGAGGGAAAGGGTTAATCACCTACAGACGCATCTTGAAGCTTCTGTAGCAGACAACATTGTGGCAAAAGGTGATATAACTTATAATTTTTTACTAGTACTTAATCAGTATTTATAATTTCATTTACAAAGACTTTTAATAGTTTTGCCTTAACGTCTTCAATGTTGTCTGCTGCCGATTTGTTGTATGTAAGAAAGGGTTAAAATATCCATCCAGGTAAATGGTAAGCTTGGATTATCAGGTTCAATCCACCTGTCACATTTTCAATACCAGAATTGCTTAACCCTTTCCCTCATATAGACGCTTTCCGACGCCTCTGCAGCAGACGGCTTTTTGAAAATATAGTGAAAAAATAAGAAATTGCTCAAAACGAGCAATTTCTCCTTTTGCCACAATGTTTTCCCCTTTTAGTCATAGGTTATCCATTCAATTATAGAGATTTCCTATTTGTTGACAAAATATGTCCAAAGTCGTCTGCTGCAGATTTCCCACATACAACAATTTATCTACAGCAGACGACTTTGAAAACATCTCAACAATAATATGGAAAATCTCCCTAAATGAAGACATACTTATTAAATAGAATTGAAAACATTGTGTCAAAAGGTGAAATTGCTCGTTTTGAGCAATTTCTTCTTTTGTCACAAAGTTTTCAAAAGTCGTCTGCTACAGAGGCATCAGAAAATGTCTATATGTGGGAAAACTTAAGGGTTAAACTTTGTATCCTTTTTATAATTTGAGAACCTCCACTCAAATCTACAGATAATCAATACAGATAAAAACAAATCACAAATCTTCCATTGTTTTTTTTTTTCAACATGTGAAGTGCAAAGAAGCAAATATAACATTTTTATAATCAATATCAACTTTACAATGTCTGCCTGCAAAAGAAAGGAAAAATAAAAAAAATGTTCCCCACAGGGGGTTGAAATAACGATTCAAAAGGGTTAACCCCTTCAAACATTCAGACGCTTTCTGAAGCCTCAACTGCAGAACAACATTGTGGCAAAAGAAAATATTGATCAAGATCAGCAATTCCTGCATTTGCCATGATGTTTACAGCTCTATTCAATAATTATAATTTAATTTTTAGAGACTTACCATGTTTTTAGGTAGATGTTATCAAAGTCACCTCCTGCACATAAGTTGTATATGGGAAGCGGTTGAACCCTTTCCCACCTGCAGATTTATTTTGACGCAATAGTAGCAGACGACTTTTGAAAAGGTGAAATGGCTCATGATGAGCAATTTCTCCTTTGGCCATAATGTTTTTAACTTCATTTAACCATAATAAACACATCTTTTGTGGAGATTTTTCAGGTTTTTGTCACATTGTTTTCAAAGTCATCTGCTGCAGACTTGTTGTATTATGGGAAAGGGTTTAAAGGGTCAATATATCTTATTTGCAAATATTTATCCTCTTCTAAATCCCATAATCCTCTCTGCTTAGCTCTAGACAAGTAAAGGTGCATATTTCATCTTCTAAAATCCTTATTTGACCATTAGAATGTATATTGGGGGTGCTCAAAAAAATCCTCTCAGCGAGAAGATCTTTTTAAAAAACCATAATATACTGGATTAATTAGGTATTAAGAGAAATACTGTGGGGAAAAGAGCAGTTTATTCACCATTGACAATTTGTATAGAACCCTTTATCTGTATATATATCGGAACATAACAAGGGGATCATTGACGCTACTGTATTTGAACAAAAATAGCATATAAATATCAAATACATGATCATTACCGATACTTGAAACTGTTTGATTTTCTATTGTGATTTCTACCTGCTATACCCTTTCCTTCACCTTATTCATTCATTTTATTACTGAAAGAAAAAAATATAACTGATCCATACAGACAAGTTTTAAAATCATTATGGAAAATTGAGACTTCTCCTAAAATGTTTTAAATATATTAAAATAAATATATTAAAATATTTTAAATATATTAAAATATTTTAAATATATTAAAATATTTTCAAAGCAATATGACCTTAAATAGTTATACTTTATGACATGTTCACTGTCACCCATTTACAACAAATCTGCAGCAGACGACTTTGAACATAAATAGAAAATCTCTATAATTGAATGGATAACCTATGACAAAAAGTGGGAAACATTGTGGCAAAAGGAGAAATTGCACGTTTTGTGCAATTTCTTCTTTTGTCACTATGTTTTCAAAAAGCTGTCTGCTGCAGAGGCGTCAGAAAGCGTCTTTATGAGGGAAAGGGTTAATCACCTACAGACGCATCTTGAAGCTTCTGTAGCAGACAACATTGTGGAAAAAGGTGATATAACTTATAATCTTTTACTAGTACTTAATCAGTATTTATAATTTCATTTACAAAGACTTTTAATAGTTTTGCCTTAACGTCTTCAATGTTGTCTGCTGCCGATTTGTTGTATGTAAGAAAGGATTAAAATACCACACCAGGTAAATGGTAAGCACGGATTATCAGGTTAAATCCACCTGTCACATTTTCAATACCAGAATTGCTTAACCCTTTCCCTCATAAAGACGCTTTCCGACGCCTCTGCAGAAGACGGCTTTTTGAAAATATAGTGATAAAAGAAGAAATTGCTCAAAATGTGCAATTTGTTCTTTTGCCACAATGTTTCTCATAGGTTATCAATCCAATTATAGAGATTTTCTATTTTTTGACAAAATATGTCCAAAGACGTCTGCTGCAGAATTGTCATATGAGGGATTTCCTACATACAACAACTCTGCAGCAGACGACTTTGAAAACATCTCAACAATAATATGGAAAATCTCCATTAATGAAGACATACTTATTAAATAGAATTGAAAACATTGTGTCAAAAGGTGAAAATGCTCGTTTTGAGCAATTTCTTCTTTTGTCACAAAGTTTTCAAAAGACGTCTGCTACAGAGGCATCAGAAAGTGTCTATATGTGGGAAAGCTTAAAGGGTTAAACTTTGTATCCTTTTTACAATTTGAGAACCTCCACTCAAATCTACAGATAATCAATACAGATAAAAACAAATCACAAATCTTCCATTGTTGTTTTTTTCAACATGTGAAGTGCAAAGAAGCAAATATAACATTTTTATAATCAATATCAACTTTACAATGTCTGCCTGCAAAAGAAAGGAAAAATAAAAAAAATGTTCACCACAGGGGGTTGAAATAACGATTCAAAAGGGTTAACCCCTTCAAACATTCAGACGCTTTCTGAAGCCTCAACTGCAGAACAACATTGTGGCAAAAGAAAATATTGATCAAGATCAGCAATTCCTGCATTTGCCATGATGTTTACAGCTCTATTCAATAATTATAATTTAATTTTTAGAGACTTACCATGTTTTTAGGTAGATGTTATCAAAGTCACCTCCTGCACATAAGTTGTATATGGGAAGCGGTTGAACCCTTTCCCACCTGCAGATTTATTTTGACGCAATAGTAGCAGACGACTTTTGAAAAGGTGAAATGGCTCATGATGAGCAATTTCTCCTTTGGCCATAATGTTTTTAACTTCATTTAACCATAATAAACACATCTTTTGTGGAGATTTTTCAGGTTTTTGTCACATTGTTTTCAAAGTCATCTGCTGCAGACTTGTTGTATTATGGGAAAGGGTTTAAAGGGTCAATATATCTTATTTACAAATATTTATCCTCTTCTAAATCCCATAATCCTCTCTGCTTAGCTCTAGACAAGGTGCATATTTCATCTTCTAAAATCCTTATTTGACCATTAGAATGTATATTGTGGGTGCTCAAAAGAATCCTCTCAGCGAGAAGATCTTTTTAAAAAAACACAATATACTGGATTAATTAGGTATTAAGAGAAATACTGTGGGGAAAAGAGCAGTTTATTCACCATTGTATAGAACCCTTTATCTGTATATATATCGGAACATAACAAGGGGATCATTGACGCTACTGTATTTGAACAAAGATAGCATATAAATATCAAATACATGATCATTACCGATACTTGAAACTGTTTGATTTTCTATTGTGATTTCTACCTGCTATACCCTTTCCTTCACCTTATTTATTAATTTTATTACTGAAAGAAAAAAAATATAACTAATCCATGCCCTTACAGACAAGTTTTGAAATCAATATGGAAAATTGAGACTTCTCCTAAAATATTTTAAATAAATTGAAATATTTTCAAAGCAATATGACCTTAAATAGTTTTACTTTGTATGACATGTTCACTGTCACCCATTTACATCAAATCTGCAGCAGACGACTTAAAAAACATCTGAGAAAAATCTCTATAAATTGAAGTTAACCCTTTCCCTCATATAGACGCTTTCTGACGCCTCTGCAGCAGACGGCTTTTTGAAAACATAGTGACAAAAGAAGAAATTGCTCAAATGTGCAATTTCTCATTTTGCCACAATGTTTTCCCCTTTTCATTATAGGTTATCCATTCAATTATAGAGATTTTCCATCTTTTGTCAAAATGTGTTCAAAGTCGTCTGCTGCAGAATTGTCGTATGAGGGAAAAGGTTTAATTTAATCATTGAAAAGAAACTGAGTTGAAAACATTGTTGTAACAAAAGGTGAAATTGCTCATTTTCAAAAGTCTTCTGCTGCAGTCTGCATCAAAATGGGAAGGGGTTTAACCCTTTCCCTCATACGACAATTCTGCAGCAGACGACTTTGAACATATTTTGTCAAAACATAGAAAATCTCCATAATTGAATGGATAACCTATGACTAAAAGTGGAAACATTGTGGCAAAAGGAGAAATTGCACGTTTTGTTTTATGTTTTCAAAAAGCCGTCTGCTGCAGAGGCGTGCGAATGCGTTTATATGAGGGAAAGGGTTAAAGCATCAGAGGATAAGAACGACTGTTAATTTAACCCGTTTTCAACATTATTTCACTAATATTATTATAACAGTGTCCAGTTAACATATCCATGTTTTTCCTGGTTTTCTCACATAAGTATACTCTACGCAACAATCTTTCCAAGAAACTAGCTGCTTTTTCACATACATGTACACCTAAGCCGATCGAGAAAGATGAATGACCCATGTCATATTGACTTTGCTCAGAGATTCGATCACTACAACCCCTCGATTGACAGCCTGCCTTGTTACCCGCGGAACTACCAGGACTCAGCTGTTTATTAACCCTTATCCACATTAAGACTCTTTCTGACGCGTCTGCAGCAGACAACTTTTTTTTGGCACAATGCTTTCAACGTCATCTGCTGCAGATGTGCTATATGTGGAAAAGGGTTAACCCTTCCCGATAATATGCACAACTAGGCTTGGTAGCAATCATTCTTGTGAAGTTATATTGAATTCTGACCAAGGGTTGCTGAGAAATAGTGTTCACATCAAATGTCCACTGTAAGACCAATGGACCGACCGACAAGCGTGACTCCTATATAGCCCCCATATACTATGTATCTAGGGGTATAAAAATAGAAAATCTCTTTAATTGAATGGATAACCTATGACTAAAAGTGGAAAACATTGTGGCAAAATGTGTCACTATGTTTTCAAAAAGCTGTCTGCTGCAGAGGCGTCAGAAAGCGTCTATATGAGGACTATTATAGTCAGAATGCTATCCCCACATTCAAGCATGCTAAGGAAAACCGAAATTTGCCGGGCTGGAGCTATTTTTAACTCGCCGGACCAATTCCAATCTTAAAACTTGTAAAAATTTCACCGGACTTATTGAGATTTCGAAATGTCCCGAGCCCTGCTTAGGAGTGAAGCTGTTACTACAATGTTAATGTCTTTGATATGACCTGAGATTCAGGGGGATCAACCTCTGGTCTCCCACTTGTAAAGGAGGATACTCGTCTGAGTGGCTGCTAACCAAGTAATGACAACTCATGCAAATACTGTCCAAATCTTTTTACATGTAATTTTTAAATGTCACACATCAGTATATAGCAGCTATGAAGAAAAATATAATCAAATCATTATAATACATATTTGTAAATCTTTAGTAAATTATTTGACCTTGAACTTGGAGAAACTGGGTCCCAGACAAATATTACAGCCTCTGTCAAGGACGTCTACGTCCCTGCCTCTATATAGCATCTTATCATTGTGTCAATTAGTTTCATTACTTACAACATTATCAACAAACGAACACAACTTGGCATGAAACAGCAACCAAATGTCACAGCCTATATATATTTGTATGACCCAGTTGTTTTGACCATGGAAGTACCAGTCACTCAGTGACCTTGACCTTGATCGAGTGGATAGCATAAGGGATTTGAAAATGGGCGTCCCAGGTTTTATCCCCTGTCGCAGCACAACGGTCATGGTGGAGTGCCCTTGGGCAAAGGACTATTTCTAGCCTAGTACTGGTTTGTTTACTCAGGGATCATGAATAAGTGAACTGTCATTGTGATTATAACTTTAATAATATTGAAAACTGCGTAAACCCCAAATAAAACAAACAAAAATCATTTATATCACCATCTTTCCCAGGTAAGTTATAGGTACTATTGGTTTATTTATTCAGTCACCTGAGCTAATCATGAGTAACACTAAGCCCATATACTGAGCACCGAGGAGAAAAAGTCAGTACTAGTCTACCATTTTTTCAAGTCAGTTTGGTATGACCTGTCCAAGAATCAAACCTGCACCCTCCCGCACCCTAGAAAGCATTCTACCATTACACCACCAAGCTATTCTTATCCTTTCAGTAACATAAGGTGTATTTGCCAAGATTTAAATTGTGAGTTACAATGTAACATTATGCCAACATCAACAAATTTGCAAACACCAGCGAGAGTAGAAACAGAAATAGTTCCCCACGTAATGCCTATTTTAAAATAGTATAGTCAAGCTAAAATCAATTATTCAAAATTACCTTCAATTAACTGTGATTCAAAAACACTTTGATTTTTTTCTATATTAAATCCATAATTAATTAAACTAGTTATATTTTTATTCTGATATCTTTCACAGTAAATTAGAGGATACTAAATGTCTTATTAAATCATGTCATACAAAAATGATCCCCGAGGTTTTCGCAATTAATAGCAATAAAAATAAAATAACATGCATGTATAATTGATAGGTCTTTCTTTCAAAACCTTTTTCCATAAGTATCCTGGGTACTTGGTAGAGATAATAGCTTAAATAGGGAGGAATCTGATAAGACTGCGCAGAGACATCATTTGAACATAATCTTCACTGCTCACAAAAATAATTATAAAGGTCTTTTTAACTGCATTAATTGAACCTCATAATATATTATGTTAACCCTTTCCCACATATAACAAATCTGCTGCAGACGACTTCAGAAACATCTCAGGAAAAATATGGAAAACTTCTGTTATAAAAGCATAATTAATTATTATTGTATAGATATGAAAATATTGTGACAAAAAGAGAAATTGCTGGTTTTGAACATTTTCTCTTGTTATCAGAATGTTTTCAAAAGTCGTCTGCTGAAAATGTGTCAAACTGCAACTGCAGGTGGGAAAGGGTTACATTTCATTTAAAGACTTACAGCATAAAGGTTGTATCTATATTTGGTAACAATATATTGTTACAGTCATTTTGTTTTAGTCATAGACATGTCTGATTTTCAGGGGAAAATTGCCAAAACAATATATAAATGAAGGTTACCATTACATTATCTCAATGTCAGTTCATAAACACATAAAGATTTGGCTCGCTTGGTGATTTATTTCCTTCTTTGATTAGTACCTGTACAAGGACCAAATCTAAATTAAAACTAGATTGTTGATTTTTTGTTGTATCAACCCTTTCTCACATACAACAATTCTGCAGCAGATAACTTTGAAAACGTATCAATTGACAAAGACTTTAAATCTTCATAAATGAGAGTTTAATTATGAGCTAGAGTTGAAAACATTGTGGCAAATGGAGAATATATATATGAGGAAAAGGGTTAACTTAAGGAAATGCATGTACACCTGTGATGCCGTGAGTGCCAATATGTCTGTTACGTGCAGGTGATAGATACAAACAAGAGGGCCATGATGGCCCTTGAATCGCTCACCTGATTTTTTTTTTTTTTTTCACTTTAGCAATATAAGCCTCGCCCCCTGGCAGCCATAGTTTCCGACCAATCAACTTGGCTTGAAGGAATCTGATAGAGGGTCACCCTAGGAACATTTCTACAAAATTATTTGAAAATCGGCCAGATACTTTTGGAGGAGAAGATTTTTTAAGTTTTCACTATAGCCATATAATGCAAAATAGCCCTGCCTACTGGTGGCCATGTTTTTTGACCAATCAACATGGCTTGAAGGAATCTGAAAGTGGGTCATCCAAGGAACATTTCTACAAAATTATTTGAAAATCGGGCCGACACTTTTGGAGAAGAAAATTTTTTAAGTTTGCACTATAGCCATATAAGGCAAAATAGCCCCGCCCCCCACCCCCCTGGCGGCCATGTTTTTCGACCAATCAACATGGCTTGAAGGAATCTGATAGAGGGTCACCCAAGGAACATTTCTACAAAATCATTTGAAAATCAGCCTGACACTTTCGGAGGAGAAGATTTTTTAAGTTTTCACTATAGCCATATAAGGCAAAATAGCCCCGCCCCCTGGCGGCCGTGTTTTATGACCAATCAACATGGCTTGAAGGAATCTGGTAGAGGGTCATCCAAGGAACATTTCTACAAAATTATTTGAAAATCTGCCAACCAGTTTGGGAGAAGAAGAATTTTGAAGTTTTTTTCGTTTCGTTGCCATGGAAACCAGAATTCTGCATAGATCCCTAAAATTTGAAGGAATTCTGGTGAGGTCATTAAGAGGATGCTCTCTGTGAAGTTTCATCCCAATTGACCCACTGGTTACTGAGGAGAAGATGTTGAAGATTTTTTAAGTTTTCACTTTGGCCATATAAGGCAAAATAGCCCCCGCCCCCTGGCGGCCATGTTTTTCGACCAATCAACATTGCTTGAAGGAATCTGATAGAGGGTCACCCAAGGAACATTTCTACAAAATTATTTGAAAATCGGCCTGACACTTATGGAGGAGAAGATTTTTTAAGTTTTCACTATAGCCATAAAAGGCAAAATAGCCCGCCCCCCTGGCGGCCATGTTTTTTGACCAATCAACATGGCTTGAAGGAATCTGATAGAGGATCACCCAAGGAACATTTCTACAAAATTATTTGAAAATCGGCCATACACTTTTGGAGGAGAAGATTTTTTAAGTTTTCACTATAGCCATATAAGGCAAAATAGCCCCGCCCCCCCTGGCGGCCATGTTTTTCGACCAATCAACATGGCTTGAAGGAATCTGGTAGAGGGTCATCCAAGGAACATTTCTACAAAATTATTTGAAAATCTGCCAACCAATTTGGGAGAAGAAGAATTTTGAAGTTTTTTCGGTTTCGTTGCCATGGAAACCAGAATTTTGCATGGATCCCAAAAATTTGAAGGAATTCTGGTGAGGTCATTGAGAGGATGCTTTCTGTGAAGTTTCATCCAAATTGACCCACTGGTTACTGAGGAGAAGAAGTTGACGCACGACGGACGACGCACGACGGACGACGCACGACGCACGACGGACGCCGGACAAAAGGCGATCACAATAACTCACCTTGAGCAAAGCTCAGGTGAGCTAAAAAGGACCAATTTTTCCAAATAAAAGATTTGGTAATTCCTACAACTTTTTTTATAATGTGCAGACATTTGAATTTGAAAAACCCTATGTGTGGTGAAAATATTTTGTATGATATTTAATGTTGTTTTAAATAGTATTTCAGTTTTAAATCACAGCATTTCCTGGATTTCCAGTATTTATGGTTTGGTTTGTACTGAAACCAGATAGTCAGTTGTTATGCTTACCCCATAATTCTAATTGCTAAGAATTTTGTTTGTTTGGAGTTTAACGCCGCTTTCAACAGCTTTGGTCATATCACGGCGGTCAGTGCACCTACCCATGTTTTCCTGGCTTTCTCACACCAGTACTTACACAACATTCTTTCGAAGCCACTGACTACTTTCTCACATAGATCAGAGGTGAGAGGCAATGGAAAACATCGCCCGAAAGAATGTCGCCGCAACCGGGTATCGAACCCGTGACCTCCAGATCACGAGTCAGATACGCTACCAATTGAGCTACCCGGCCGGGTCTAATTGCTAAGAAGGGAAAGCCATTAATTATTACCATTGTTATGTCTTACCTTCAGGAGTGAAAGGACCTGCTGTACAGGGTTTTCATTCAGAGAGTTAGTTTCCATATTTCTGACGAAATGTTTTCAAAGTCGTCTGCTGTTACAGTTTTTTCATTAAGAGGCAGCAGACGGCAAAATTGATTTCTGGTCGGCTCAAATCTGGCAAGATTAATATATTTGCTGTGAAAAAATTACAGAATCAATTTTAACCCTTTCCCTCATATGGAGTCGCTTTCTGACGCCTCTGCAGCAGACTGCTTTTTTAAAAAACATTGTGACAAAAGGAGAAATTCCTCAAAACGAGCAATTTCTTCTTTTGCCACAATGTTTTCCACTTTTAGTCATAGGTTATCCATTCAATTAAAGAGATTTTCTAATTTTTTACAAAATATGTTCAAAGTCATCTGCTGCAGAATTGTCGTATGAGGGAAGGGTTAAAGAGACCAGAAACTGTGACGATCCTGTATTAAGCACTTTGTCTAAATACTCTACCTCTTACTTTCAAAATTTAGCCTTCTACTCAATAATTAATGAAAACCCTGGCTGTAGATTTGTTGTAATTTTAGCAATGGTTCATTAAAATACCATTATTGAAAACATGAACAAATGTTTAAAATTGTCGACATCATCTTGATGGCATTATTTGTCCCACTGATTTCATATTTCCTGAATCCTTATTTGTTTGTTTGTATGGTGCATTATAAGTCACTTAAAAAAAAAAATCAGTTATATCACAGCATTTCCTAGGTCGGTTACAAGTTATATTTATCCTGACACCAGTGAGTCGGTGGTAATGCTAATTTCCCCACAATCCTGAGTGCCAAGGAGGGAAATCCATCAATACCATTTTGTAAAGTCATTGGTATGAGCCATTGAGTCATGAATCCAACCTGGTGAGCCACCCCCTGCACGGTACCAAAGGCAGACGCTCTACCACTACAACAAAACGTTGTCATTCAATTCTTCAGGCTTTGTAGATATTTGAGGAATCCGCTGTGGTCGAGTGGTTAGCGTCGGGGATTTCGAAACCGGGTGTCCCGGGTTCGATCCCCAGTCGCGGCATTACGGTCATGGTGGAGTGCCCTTGGGCAAGCCACATTTTCTAGCCTAGTACTGGTTTGTTTACCCAGGGATCATGAATAATTAAATTTAATTGCGCGCTAAATGACCTTAGCTGTCGATGCGCCATAAAACAATATACATTCATTCATTGTAGATATTTAAATATACCAAAAATCTCAAAACTGAATATCACGTAATGAAGCATTGTTCAAATAATAAAACATAAGTCATTAAAGGGTAATTAGTGGTGTCAGACAAAATAAAGTCACGGCTTGACCCTAATTGTTACATGCCATTGTAATTCTATATTTACTTTCATGTGTCTGTATTTAAACTACTGAACAAGTGTAGATTGTGGGTGGTTTAAGGTATACTTCTTTAGTTCTTTCCAACATACAGAAGCCTTCTTACACCTTTGCAGTAGACGACGTTTGAAAATATTGTGGCAAAAGAACAAAGTTTCTCATAATTTTTCCCTTTGCCACAATGATTTCACTTATACTCAATAATTATACTTCTCATTATCAAGATTTTCCCTATTTTTGCCAAGATACACATTTTCAAAGTCGCTTGCTGCAGATTTGCGGCCATTGGAAAGTTTTAAATTACATGAGTTTAATATATAAAATCAGATTTTTGTAAATTTTACAATAATTTTAAACTAGTTTTCCATAAATAATTAAAGGTGAATGAAATGTCTTCATTGTTCATAAATTTGACAATTTTAAATTATATACAGATAGTTCCTTTAACCCTTACCCACATACAACAAAACTGCAGCAGATGACTTGACAATAATTTTATCTAGGCAAAATCTCTATTAATGAAAGTATAATTATTAAAAAGAATTGAAAAAAGTCTGACAAAAGGACATATTGCTCATGATCAACTTTTGCTAAATTTGCCCAATATTTTCAAATCAGTCTGCTGCAGATGTGTCAATTAAAACACGTCTGTATTTTGGAAAGGGTTAACTAATTATTTTGGACTAAATGTAAGCCTTTGGAATAAAATTTACTTTTTATTTTTCAGAAAGGTAATTATTTTGTTTGAAATCTTCTCTTTCAGTCTATCTAGGACATTTGCTTTCCTTTTCAAGTCTCTTTAGTTCTATATGATTTGAACTGAAGTGAAATAACTTCAACCAAGAGCTCTAAATAAGGGGTGTTTGGCATGTTCTAAAATCTTTATTTGACCCTATGTTGTTGGCACTCAAAAGAATCTTTTCAATGAGATTATTCTTTTGAGAACCCACATCATAGGTTTGGTTGGATACAAAGAGATACATTGTGGGGAAAAGAGATGTATAACCCCTCCTTAACCCTTTCCCTCATATAGATGCTTTCTGACGCCTCTGCAGCAGACGGCTTTTTGAAAACATAGTGACAAAAGAAGAAATTGCACAAAACGTGCAATTTCTCCTTTTGCCACAATGTTTTCCACTTTTAGTCATAGGTTATCCATTCAATTATGGAGATTTTCTATGTTTTGACAAAATACGTTCAAAGTCGTCTGCTGCAGAATTGTCGTATGAGGGAAAGGGTTAAAGCAGACGAAGTTTTGAAAACATAGTGACAAAAGAAGAAATTGCACAAAACGTGCAATTTCTCCTTTTGCCACAATGTTTTCCACTTTTAGTCATAGGTTATCCATTCAATTATGGAGATTTTCTATGTTTTGACAAAATACGTTCAAAGTCGTCTGCTGCAGAATTGCCGTATGAGGGAAAGGGTTAAAGCAGACGGCGTTTTGAAAACATAGTGACGAAAGAAGAAATTGCACAGAACGTGCAATTTCTCCTTTTGTCACAATGTTTTCCACTTTTAGTCATAGGTTATCCATCTGACAAAATACGTTCAAAGTCGTCTGCTGCAGAATTGTCGTATGAGGGAAAGGGTTAATTCTGCAGATTTGTTGTATGTGGGAAAGGAATAACGCCCAGTCAACAATAGAGTGTTAAGTTTTCCTATTACATAGTTCAAACAATTTGTAAATCTAAATACAAGCTTTAGAAAATCTCTCCAACTTAATCCTGTTGTATGAATGCTTAATAGTGTGTGTACAAAATTTATATATACATTGTTATAAACTTTCAACTAAATTTCTAAATAATTGTTCAGAGCTCTATAGATAAGGAGCGTTGTGCTTGTTCTAAAATCATTATCTTATCCACTAACCCTATGTTGTGGGTACTCAAAAGAATTGTCTCAATGAGATGATTCTTTTGAGTACCTACAACATAGGGTTTGGTTGGATAAGAGAGATAATGTGGGAAAAAGAGCTACAAACCCCTCCTTATCTGGACTGCTGATTATTCATTCATATAATGATAACACAGAGCTGTAGATCATAATCTTTCAAGTATATTTGAAATAATTTCATGATCATAAATCTTGATTTGATCTCCAAAACCCAATGTTGCACTGTCATGTAGGTATTAAAAGGAATCGTCTCAGAGTGCCCTCAACATAGGGTTTTAATCAGTAGATAAAGATATTGCCTGAAAAAGAACTGTTTAATCTTCTTCTGACAGTATTAACCCTTTCCCTCATACAACATTTCTGCAGCAGACGACTTTGAACATATTTTGTCAAATAATAGAAAATCTCCATAATTGAATGGATAACCTATGACAAAAAGTGGAAAACATTGTGGCAAAAGGAGAAATTGCACGTTTTGTGCAATTTCTTCTTTTGTCACTATGTTTTCAAAAAGCCGTCTGCTGCAGAGGCGTCAGAAAGCGTCTATATGAGGGAAAGGGTTAAATAGAAAAGTAAATTTCAATTTAATATGATTCAAGTAACTGAAAAAATTATAAAACCTATTATTTCCATCATAATTAATATCTAAATTAACTGTAAATTGTTTTCTTCCAATGGGCAAAACTGTCAATGTGGAAAGGCAACCAGTTGCCTTGGAAGGATGTTGTTTAGAGTACTTTTAAGTGTGAGATAACCAGGAAACACACACTAAATGAACTGGTAGCCATGGTATAACTGAAATACCACTGAACACAGCCTAAATGCATAATTCCACAGTCAAATCAAATCAAACTTGTAAACTCTCACTAATTTGGTCTGTGTGTTTATCTTAATACTGGGGTTTTAGAGTGTTTTCAGCTGTATTTAAGTTATATCATGGTAATGGTACACTAATCAATCATCCCTGGTAAGAAAATGTGCCTAGCCCAAAGGTTAGGTTAACCCTTTCCCTCATGAATATAGACGCTTTCTGACGCCTCTGCAGCAGACGGCTTTTTGAAAACATAGTGACAAAAGAAGAAATTGCACAGAACGTGCAATTTCTCCTTTTGCCACAATGTTTTCCACTTGTTGTCATAGGTTATTCATTTAATTATGGAGATTTTCTATGTTTTGACAAAATACGTTCAAAGTCGTCTGCTGCAGAATTGCCGTATGAGGGAAAGGGTTAAAGCAGACGGCGTTTTGAAAACATAGTGACAAAAGAAGAAATTGCACAAAACGTGCAATTTCTCCTTTTGCCACAATGTTTTCCACTTTTTGTCATAGGTTATATATCCATTCAATTATGGAGATTTTCTATGTTTTGACAAAATACGTTCAAAGTCGTCTGCTGCAGAATTGTCGTATGAGGGAAAGGGTTAAAGCAGACGCCGTTTTGAAAACATAGTGACAAAAGAAGAAATTGCACAGAACGTGCAATTTCTCCTTTTGTCACAATGTTTTCCACTTTTAGTCATAGGTTATCCATCTGACAAAATACGTTCAAAGTCGTCTGCTGCAGAATTGTCGTATGAGGGAAAGGGTTAAGGTGTACAGACACAACACCATTTACACCAAACACAGAGCTCTAGATGAGGGGCGTTCTGCATGTTCTAAAATCCTTATTTGACCCGTCTGACCTTATATTGTGGGTACTCAAAAGAATCATCTCAGTAAGACGATAATCTTTTGAGTACCCACAACATAGAGTTTGCTTTAATAATGAGAGAGAAATTGTGGGAAAAAGAGGTGAATATATACTCCTCCTTATCTGGACCTCTGCAATAAACACCAATATTTAATCAGAAGTTGTGATTCCCGAAAATTCAAAAGCCCACATCTTTTCCAAATTTTGCATCCCTGATATGCTGTAAAATAACTTTTCTAATAAATTCTGAAATGCATTGATCTTTTTTGCTACTTTTAGCGATAATGTAGTTTTTTACCTGACAAATGAAATTAATTATAAAAAAAAAGGCAGATTTACGTGTTACTTAAATTGACATAATTTGCATCCGCCTTTATATGACAATTATCCTTCAAATTGACAACATATGACTTTGAAAACATATAGAATTAGAAATATATCAAGAGAAGTCCATCTCAGTGTAGCCCTATATACCTCAAGTGTAGATAAATATCTGCCAGCACGCTCATGCAATCTGATCCAATTTGAGAATATTTGTCATAGATTTGTTAAAAAATTTGTGTGACTATTTGGGGAACAGTATAGAATCATATCAGACTATATGGATGGGCAGAGTATTCTGAATCTTCATTGTTCAGAAATACCCCGAGGCTATTTTTCCTGGAGCAAAGCTCAATTTTAAACCCGTTCCCAAAAACAACAAATCTGCAGCAGACGAATTTGATTGATTGGGGTTTAACGCCGTTTTCAACATTGTTTCACTCATATCACGGCGGCCAGTTCACCTACTCACATGTTTCCAGGTTTTCTCACAGTCACACAAGTACTCCACACAACATACTTTCCAAGCAACTGGCTGCTTTTCCACATAGACTGTTAGCCCATTGGTTAAAGACGAATGACGCATGTCACAATTACTTTTGTCAATCGTCGGAAAGAATGTTGACCAAGCTGGGGTTCGAACTCACAACCCCTGGATCAGACAAATTTGAACATATTTAAACAAATATGTAAAAATCTCAATATATAAAGAAAAGTATAATTATTAAATAGGGTTGAAAACATTGTGGCTAAAGAAGAAATTTCCCATCATGAGCCATTTCCTCTTTAGCCAAAACATATTAAAAAGTCATCTGCTGCAAAGGTTGCAGAAAGTGTCTGCAGCATAATTATGGTAAACGGTTAATAAAGTTAAACAAAGTTTATGCAAATGCAGATAATTTCTCCTCTTACAACAATGTTTGCAACACTTGTCTACTATAGATGCATCAACTGATGACTGCATGTCGAAAAGGATTTAAGCAAAAAATGAATACAAACCCGTTTGGTTGTGGTTAAATAAGATTGTTCCGCCATCCATGGGGCTTTGGCTATCAGTAGGCTGGTTTGATGCATAGGCCTCGTTCCGCGAATCCGGCCTGCATTCTGTGGGGCTGACCTGGCCCTTAATTGTCTGTCTGAATATGAATAATTTGAAATAATTGGATAAAAACAACCCCCTTCTGTTAAAAGTGTCACGGCCCTTTTCCCTTGTCCATTTCCGAGGGGTCGGCCGACGGAACCGGAAGTTTGCGTCGGCATTATTCGACCCTTTTACAAGGTCTGATTTAAAAGATCTTTTTATCCTTATTTGATTTTAATCACATGTTAAAGCGCACTTGAAAGCTATCCAGCTGGGACACCATAAAAAACTAACTGACACACTCAATGGGCCCTCTTATCGATTGTCAATAGACCCTCAATAGCGGAACGTGCTCGCTGTTTACACAGAGCCTAACGACACCCAGAAGGACGCTACGTCCGCCGACTTCCTGGTAACTGTTTACGTAAAATAGTTCCGTATCGACGCAAACTTTATCGAATGTATAGCTTTAATCGAATTTATATAAACAACTTTAAAAATATTTGTTTAAGTATTACATTATGTAAATCAACGAAATTAAAAAATCGAGTCATAACGGTTTATCAAATTGTTTACATCGGGGGATGCGGATGAATTTACAAAATTCACTTTCACTTTCGCTTTACTATCAATAGATCGAGGTCGTGCAATAATACTAATTACCTAATTATGCTTTCCTAGAATAATTTCAAGTGCAAATATTTGTGTTCTCCCTTCAACAGCAAAATTGCGATATTGGTATCGAGTATTGTTTTCTTTTCACACGAACGATTTCAAAGGAACACATAAATTGTCACCTGGTAATTATGTCTACGTTACATTGTAACGGATATAGACAGACGGACGGACATACGACAAAGGCATGGTTGTGTGTGCCACTCTGCCAGTACATCAAACACAAAAATAAGTAACCAGTGCTAGTGATAACACATTATTGTATTACACATAACTAAACTATATAACTAGCCTACAGTTAGAAATTAATACCTAGTTATTTCCCTTATTGTCCAAATCGCCTCAAAATCGCAAAGACGGCATTGAAGCCAGAATAGAGCTGAATTGAATCTAAAAAACTAAAGGAAATTTCGAATATCTATGTTATACATGACAATCATCAGCATCCCCGAAATACACAGTTCCCAGGAATACAATAATAACGTCCCTTGCCGGCGATTTTGATAGGCAAAAATAATTAGCACTCAAAGGGTCATCCTCGGTACCCAGGCAATTCATAAAATATATGATACCCTGGGCAAATTGGCTGTAAATATCTCGTACTCATGAATAATTTATGAGGTGAAATGCAGCCGCTCGATTGGCCGCCTGACACAAACCTCAGGCGATACAACAATTACCTTGTAGATACGGAGGAAATCGTGGTGCATGCTTTACGAAGTTTCGCTAGCCAATTTGCCCAGGGTATCATATATTTTATGAATAGCCTGGGTACCGAGGATGTCAAAGGGTATATGTAACGTATGTGACAATTATGATTACATTACATAAAGAAATTTGTCTATCAAAATGAACGACAAGGAAGGTCATTATTGGAGTTCTAGTAACTCTGTATTGCAGAAACTCATTCTCCGTTATCCTTCTTTTTTGTATAACAGATGTGCATAAACACATTGCTGTTAGACTGCCCAATGTCAGGTTCAAGTCTTTCCAACGACACGACGATAAGTTTGATAATCAAATTTAAAGAATTAAGATATTTGCGGAAAAGTATTACTTCATGCGCAATGGATTGCAAGACAAAGTACAAAGAGATGTGTTCGCATTCTCTTCATTGATGTAGGAATACACCATGGCCGCGTAAGAGCCGACTAAATTGGTCTGAGTCAATGTAACTCGTGTGGGACCAATATCATATTTCCTGTCCGCCGTGATATGATCTTAGCTGTTGAAAGCGGATTTAACCCCAAAACAAACACACCACAATGGCCGTGTGGTGAGCGCTTGGGATTTGAGGCCGTATTTCCGAGATCGATCTCTACTCGCAGCGGTCACGGTGCAGTGCCCTTAGACAAAGGCATATTTCATAGTCAATGATGGTTAGACACCAAGGGGTGCAGTACCCTTAGACAAAGGCATATGTCATCGCCAAGAATAGATTAGACACCAAGGAGTGCAGTACCCTTAGACAAAGGCATATGTCATCGCCAAGGATAGATTAGACACCACGGGGTGCAGTACCATTAGACAAAGGCATATGTCATCGCCAAGGATAGGTAAGACACCAAGGGGTGCAGTACCGTTAGACAAAGGCATATGTCATCGCCAAGGATAGGTCAGTCACCCAGGGGTAATGCAATTACGAACTGTCGCCGTGATATGATTGAAAGTGTATTTAATAATATTTATTGAATAGAGTTGAACTACTATTGTTAACAATAATAATTACATCTAAAATAAAGAAAGAGTCTGACCTTCCAACAAGTATGTCGACAGTAAAGCTTAAACTGGATGAGGATGCAATTTGGCACTAACGTTAACCCTTTATCACATACACAATATATGCAACAGACGACTTTGAAGGCATTACAATCAAAACTATGGGAACTCTTTATAATTTAAATTGTTTTTATTGGATCGAGTTGAAAGCATTGACGCAACATGAGAAATTGTTGATTATCATCACAATGTTTTCAAATGTCGACTGTATGTCGGAAAGGGTTAACAACATCATAGTAAGCATGTCAGGTGCCCTTTGAACTGTTTGTTCGAGTCTGTTCATGTCAGAGAGTACAATGTTCTTAGACTGGTTATCATATCCGTGTCGTTCGTCGTGCATTTAGGTCGCCTTTTCCAGATTGTTTTTTTATCGAGCGGCGATAGCTCAGTCGGTAGCAACAATGGCTGTATAACCCGGTGTCGCGAGTTCGTATCCCGACTTAATTAACATTCTTTTCAATTAATGACAAACGTTATTGCAAACCAGCTTCATTTGCCATCATTTAATTGGGTAAACAGCATCTATGCGGGAAGGTATGTAGCTAGTTACTTACTGTTGCATGGGACGATGATGTGTGGAGTTCTGGTGCAAAAGAGTCGAGAAACACATTGATAGGTGAAATTGCCGTCGTGTTATACTTAAACATTGTTAAAAGCGGCGACAAATTCCAGTCTATCATATAATCCAGACCGTTCTGTGATTGTATCAGTACAGTCATCATCAAGCTCTCGTTTAATCTCACGTGCTTGTCTGTTTCTGATAACATCCGTGCTGTATATAGTAGCTGGATCATCCGCCTCGAGAGCGGGAAACCAGAGGTCCATTCCGGATCGGGGAATAACACGTACTTGAATAAAACGGTAGCAATAGATTACCCCTTTGCCACTCAGGGTTATGGGGGTGACATGGCGACTGGTGTGGTGGTGTAAGGATAAGCTTACCAGCAACGCTTGTAATTTACCCAGGAATAGCTGTGATATAGTCAAAATATTGTCGAAGGCGGCGTAAAACACCATTCAAACGATAAAACACAACAAAAGCGTCTGTTCCCCCATACAGTCAAAAAACAAGTTAAGTAAATTTTGAATTCTTATTTTTTACGCTACTTTAACCCTTTCAGCGCCGAATTGTTTAAAGTAGACTCTTCCATGTTCAAACTCGGACGACTCTATTTTCATGTTATATGATTTTTGAAATATTTTTATAACTCACAGCCAAACAATGCAGATTTCAGGTGAGACAGCTCGTTACGAGCTGACTCACCTGAATCTGTATTGTTTGCAAAAAGCTCAATATTGCCTGTGGCGCTGAAAGAGTTAAACATTTTTTCAGTTATATCACGGCTATTCCTGGGTAAGTTACCAGTACTACCGGCCTCCATTTACATATACTGATACCAGTCAGTCAGTCGTAATGCTAACCCCGAATACTTGAGCGATAAGCGCGGGTTTTGGGAGATAATTGGAATTTAAACTAGCTTGCAAAACATGACGTCTATTAATCAATACGTTTTCAGTAAATCACCGGAGTGCCTATGTACTTAGCTGGAACAAGACCAAACATCGTAAGACATAGCTAATTGCTAGGTCACCAGGCAATATGATATATAACCTTGACCTTAAGTTGGTAATGGAGCAATGCTCGGGGACAACAATAATGATGCAAAATATTCCTTCGATGACCTAAGTATTTTTTAATCAAAATGACTCTTTCGGTATTTCTAATTTTAGAATACGTGTTTGTTACAGATTATGTTAAGTAGAGTAATCAGTTTGTTTGTTTTACTCTTATGGTGTTTCACGCCGCTTTCAACATGTGTACAGTGATATATCACGGCGTTTCCTGGGTAACTGGTCAATTAATCCCGACATCAGACAGTCAGTTACAAGTATGTCGAACCAAATGCAGATGGAAGACAAGAGGGGACTTGTCGAAGCGAAATACAAGATGCCAACCGATTATACTTAATTCTTCACAGTATAATAGCAAGGCACATGTCCTAGCCTAGTACTGGTTTGTTTACCCAGGGATCATGAATAAGTGATCTGTCGCCGTGATATATCTGAAATAATGTTGAAAACGGCGTAAACCCCAATACAACACATCGCAGTATAATAGTATAGCTAACACTGAGTGACATAACATAAGAAGTAAACAAATCATGTAATGATAGTTAACATGTGAAACTTTTTTATTTCTAAATTAGATACATATTCTTTAATTTAGTAACGTAAACTTTACATAGTTTCTAGTTACATACAAACAAAATATATGCATATTTAAACAAAGCCATGATTGAGCTATAAGTATTAACCCGATATAACACATACATATAAGAGGATGAACAAAACATAGATATTTTAACTATATTCACTATTTCCTTCATCCATTTCAATGGTACAGTGCAATGTCAAAATGTTCCATCATTGTCAATGTCAGACGAATTTCTATAAATGAAAGTCAAACTTAGAATAGATGCTTCTCTGATACTTTTAGCCAAATTCATCGATGTTTTCTTATTATCACTTGTTAACAGTCCAACACATTTATAGACACATGGGTTGTAAATGAAACCTGAAGAAAGTATGCACATACTGCCTTAATGTTTCAATGCTTGTGGCGCGTAAGCAAGTCATGTTGACAGCGTAGAAATACATTTTATTTTTTAATCATGTAATTCATATATTTTAACATAAAATTTCTTTCGAGTTCTTTCTTTTGGGTAAGATATGTCGATTCAAATCCATGTTCCGGCTTCATATGCTAACAAGTTACCGCATTTTGATTTTTTGGCAAGAACAATTTGGCAGTTCGATAGGACCGACATAGGTTTAGCAGTCCATTCATTTGTTTAAGAAAATATTCCACAGATCATCCACTTTCATTGACATTGCATACGACCTGCAACTACCAAGACATCTCTCTGAACCCGAGATGGTGTTCAGAAACGGAAAGCTTATATAGGAAGACAGATGTGAAGTTATTCAATGCCGATATTGTAAAACACTAGTTTAGATATTAGTCTCAAAATGATGAGTGTCTTCAGATTTCGCCTACTATAGCAATTGGCTCTAACGAGCCTCTTTCTAAAAACAGTTTCATGCTTTGCTCCATCTTTGATACCACTATGTATTTCAGCTTGGAAAAAAACAGCATTTTAGGTCATGATTTGAGATTTCTTTGTTCCATAAATCTGTCTTGTAAAAAGCAAGATCCCTTTTCACTTAGAAAGTTATGGTTACAATCTCTCTGCAACACACGCTAAGCTATCCTGCATTGGTCGAAAGGAGACAACTTTTGGGAAAATAATTTATGTTATGGTCTAGGGGAAGCAACTTTAACAAACAAAATATATCAGATGCACGAGTTATTTCCCCTAGACCATTACATCATATAAGTGCTTTACATGAAATACAAAGACCCAAAACAAGCGTATTAGCTAACCTATCCTGCAATGGTCTAAGAAGGGAGACAACGTTTGAAAAATGTAATTTATTTTATGGTTTAAGGGAAACAACTTTAGAAAATGAAATACACCAGAGATGCACGAGTTATTTCCCCTAGTCTAAGGCAGACACTTTTTGAAAAATGATATCCATTTTATGGTCTAAGGGAAACAACTATAGAAAATGAAATATATCTAAAGGACGAGTTATTTCCCCTAGACCGTAAAATCGTTAAATTACAAAATCGACCGTCTTAGTCTGCAACGGTCTTAGGGAGACTTTGAAAAATGATATAAATTTTATGGTCTAAGGAAATGAAATATATCTAAAGGACGAGTTATTTCCCCTAGACCATAAAATCGTTAAAATACAAAAACGACCGTTTTAGTCTGCAATGGTCTAAGAAAAACAATATTAGAAAATGAAATTCAATCAGAAGCACGAGTTATTTCCCCTAGACTACATCAATGTTATGGTCGAAGGGAAACAACTATAGAAAATGAAATATATCTCAAGCCTAGACTATTCAATTTCTGAAATCGGAATATTTGAGCGCCGTCTAAGCTCAGCTGCCCTGCAATGGTCTAAGGGAGATAACTTTTGACAAATGTTATTTGTTATATGGTCTAAGGGAAACAACTTAAGAAAATTAAATCTATCTGAAGCACGTGTTATTTCTCCTAGACCATTCAATTTCTAAAATCGGATCCTGTAATTGCCGCCCTGCAATTGTCTAAGGGAGACAACTTGAAATATATATATATATATATATATAAAAAACACGAGTTATTTCCTTTAGACCATAGAATATAAGAGCCTTACATAAAATACAAACAGCAAAAACGAGCGTCTTAGCTAAACTATCCTGCACTGGTCTACGGCAGTTCTAAGTAATCAGTTATCGCTTTCAACATTTGTTCAGTTATATCACGGCGCTTCCTGGTAAAGTGAACAGTACAGTACGACTGGTCAATTAATCCCGATTACATTTAAACCTGCACAGTATAGCCAGTACTGGTACAGCATATGTTAAATAAAGTGAGATAACATAAGAAGTAATTAAATCATGTTATAATAGTTAACATGTGAAACTTCTTTATTTCTAAGAGAGATATATATTCTTTATTTTAGTAACGTAAACTTTACATAGTTTCTAGTTACATACAAACAAGTATATACATATTTAAACAAAGCCATGAGCTATAAGCATTAATCCAATATAACACATACTAATAAGAGGTTGAACAAAACATAGATATTTTAACCATATTCACTATAATCTTGATCCATTTCAATGGTACAATGCAATGTCAAAATGTTCCATCATTGTCAATGTCAGATTAATTTCTAAAAATGAATGTCAAACGTAGAATAGATGCTTCTCGGATATATCAAATTCATCGATGTTTTCTTATTATCACTTTGCTCAACACATTTAAAGGGACTGAACACCATAATGGTCCAAAATCGTCATATTTTATACTTATTCTAATTAATCCAAAATACGTCGATATATATGTAACGGAATGTCGTAGAAGGTCGTACAAGTCTTGTTTTTCATTATTTCATAGGAAATAAGCAGTTAAAAAAACGTCCGCTCCGTGTTTTCCCGTTTAGAAATACCGTGGAATTTCCTCTTGCTCATTTGAATTTGTGGATTCAATTCGGCATTCTCTAACACTATCGACTCATTACATTCATTTATGCGCGAGTGTAAGGAACGAAAACTCTGCGAAGGAGATTGTCAATTCGGTTGTAGTGATCACGTGATAAATATACAGCGATATTTTTAAATTTACTGGGTTTCTAACCCAGTAGATTATACAATGCAAAATAACGAAAAATCTCCGCAATATTAATAGTGTGCATATATTGTAGTACATCAGTCAGCAAATCTCAATGCCTTACATGCAAAAACATCAAGGTAATAGCAATTTTTAACAATTTTCTTTTTTTTTCGCTTTTTTCTCATATGGGATTCAGTCCCTTTAATTAAAGACTCATTGGTTGATTGCGTAGTTAGCTTTTAAATATTAAGATAGTTCTGATATTAGCGTCAGCCAGACAGATTACAACAAAATGTTATTCGTCCTCAGTTTTTCTATTATCACAAAAGGTACACTAACAATAGAGAGAAATAAACTGTATCGTGCTGGTGATGACTATGATGATCATGATTATGATGAAGACGATGATGACGATGAAGATTATGATGGTAGTGGTGATTATGAATATGATGACGACGCTGATAATGATGATGATGTTGATGACGATGATGATGATGATGATGATGATGATGATGATGGTGATAATGATTATAAAGCTTAAAATATTGTTTATATTGAAAGACATTTAAACAATACTTATTCCAACTGTTCATATATTTCATTAGATATATTAATAATTCAAAAGCAAAACAGCAGATCAGAACTTTAGATGTATAGATAATACATGATACTAAATACAGTGTACACATTGGAATAAAGTTTAACATTAGGTAATTATACTTTTAGAAAATGTACAAAACATCATTTATTTGATTGTAAAAACAATTGAAATACTCAACATGAATTAAACCTTTCGGACATACAGCTAATCTGCAGCCGACGACTTTGAAAACATCTATGCATATATGTAGGTTTTTAAAAATGTTAGTTTAGTTAATGATTAGAGTTGAAAACAGTGTTGAACAATAAGAAATTCCTCATGATAAGCAACTTCTAGTTTTGCCACAATATTTTCAAAGGACGTCTGCTGCAGACGCGTGGGAAAGGTTGTATAGAAATAAATCGACTGCCGACTAAACTCGTAAACCGTCGGACGTCGTCTGTGAATGATCAGTGGACTCGCACCGGAAAAACGTCACAATGTAAGCGATTTACAGCCATAAACTTACTATTCCAAAATGCCTATGCATCTAGCATTGTCAAAATCTAAAAAGACATGTTTTGTCAAGTATTTCATGACAGCTTCAGTGAAACACTATCGAACAATGAAATGTCCGATCAAGCTGTGCGTATGAGCGTGTTGTTCTGCATCTACACAGATCGCAATTGCTCCAAGGCTGGTTTTCCAAGCCGCTCATTTCATTAGTGCTGTAAACAGCCGTATATTTGCCGATGTTTAACCCTTTCCCACCTACTGACGCATTATGACGCCTCTCAGTGCAGCAGACTCATTTTACTCCATTCATTAGTTATGAAAACATTCATTTAAAGAGTTCTTCTATATTTGTATTTAAATGTTTTCAAAGTCGTTTGATGTAGAAGTGTTGTGTGTGTGTGAATGGATTCAAACGACTGTGTCATGGTTTAATCGTATTACCAGTAATGGCAGTGAAAGTATTCTGTCGTTCCCTCGGCTTTCTGCAGAATCTTTGTAAATGTAATATTTTCACGAATGCATTCTTGAAGTCTCTATTCCTGATTCCATATACAATCCAGTTGAGTGCCGAGTTTAAGAATCCAAGAATCAGCGTGCACCTTCGTATAAACTGTGTTGTTTCTGTTTCGTGAAACGTCACAACAATGGAGACGGCGAGATATGGTGCCCAGCATATCGCAAACAATCCGAAAATAATTATTATTGTTTTCAAATGTCGGAGGTCTCGGTCCGCTCTCGTATGTACTTGCATGTTCACTCCAAGACGAGTCCCCTTGGCTTTATTCAACGCAACCTTCACGACGATGCCGTATAGTACGATGTTTATGATATTGGTCGCTAGAAACAACCAGTTGATGTACAGTTTGTAACCGCGGTCCCACACCAAGTCACTGTAACACTCTGTTGTGTTGCTCGTGTACGCGTTCCAGCCATAGAGGGGCATGAATGCGTTGATTGTGTTGAATAGCCAACCGAACAATATCATAATGGCGACCCTTCCTGTTGTCAAATACTTGTGTTTGTGAAGAGGGACTTTTATGGAAATATATCGTTCTATGGAAATAAGCATTAAATTGTAACAGGAACATCCAAGGCTGGTGTTAAATATCGCTAGTTTTGTAAGACAGAAATATTTGTTGTAGGTATACCCCAGATAATCTCCAATCAAGGAGGCCGGTATGAGAACGGCCCCGACCAGGAAATCTGCTATGGCCAAGTTCGTGATAAATATATTCATACCAGTCTGAAGCCTTTCGAATCGATAGACGCTCAAAATAATAAGTCCGTTTCCGAAAGCAATTGGGATCATTCCCAAAATAAAAAGTGCGTGCCAGATAATAACGTAAGTGTTCACCTCCATTTTATTAGATTGCCAAACACTGTTTTCAAATTAAAACGTCATGATGTAAATTTCGAATACCTGTATAAAAAATCCAACGTATATCCATCCACCTCCATTTTGCTTGATTGGCATGTTTATCATTGGACAAAAAAAATACCTGCAATATATCCAACTGATGTCATTTACAGTTTACTAGTTGTAAACCTTCAGTGATATAATGCTAGTATGCACATACATTTATTTTATTGTCTTTTTTTATATATTATTATTCAATCAAAACGTCGTAAAATTTAATTAAAACTTCACGACGTAAAATTGAAATACCTGTAGTAATATCCGACTCGTGTTCTGCTTCATTTAAAACGTCATGAACTAACATTTACATACCAGTATAGCGTCCTAGGATAACGTCTGAAGTTTAACACAATGCAGTTAAGCCTGCAATAAGCTACGATACCCTGTTGTCAAGTACAAACTGTATATGATACAGGATTGTTTCACCTTTGACATCGTGTTCTATACAATGATTATAATATCAATCATCCTACGGAATATTACGATATCCAAACATCTCTATATGAGCCGTCCCGCGAGTAAATCAACACTGTGGTCTCTGCGTAAAACATCGACCCGGATCAGCCTAAGCATGCCGCGCAGGCTAACCCGGGCATACAATTTTCGCCTACTGTGGATTTTCTGTTTCAGGAATAACTACTCTATACATCTATCCCACTAACACGGAATGTGTCGGCCGGATCAGTCTGCGCGGACAGCGCAGGCTGATCTGGTCGATACATTACGCAGATGTCTATCGCCGCACCAACATTGTGGACTCTGCGTAAAGCATCGACCCGGATCAGCCTAAGCATGCCGCGCAGGCTAACCCGGGCATACAATTTTCGCCTACTGTGGATTTTCTGTTTCAGGAATAACTACTCTATACATCTATCCCACTAACACGGAATGTGTCGGCCGGATCAGTCTGCGCGGACAGCGCAGGCTGATCTGGTCGATACATTACGCAGATGTCTATCGCCGCACCAACATTGTGGACTCTGCGTAAAACATCGACCCGGATCAGCCTAAGCATGCCGCGCAGGCTAACCCGGGCATACAATTTTCACCTGCTGTGGATTTTCTGTTTGAGTCCGGGTCGATACATTACGCAGAGTCCATAATGTTGGTTTTCAAATAGAACGGCTCTAATAGTGATTACACCTAGACAGCACTTATCATGATATGTTTTCACTGATTCTCTCAATTCAACACTAGTGTATAACACATCGCTTCTTAAGTTATCCGGATATTGCAAATATTTATTTCAAAAACCGTCAGACGTCAAACATATCAACCAACGTTTACCGAGTTACTACGTATTATGCACACACATAACACAGTTTTTCCAATGAAGTTGAAATAAAGACTGATGCTGGCGATATAAAACTGGAAAATAAATGTTAACATAATGTATGGTTTATTCAAAAGCATATCAATCTGGGAGATCAGACTGAATTGGTCGTGGGCGATATAACAATAAACCTTTAGACAAAAAACAAAAATAATGCTAATCCTGCTCTTTCGTCGAAGATCACCACTATTCCAGTGCATTTATGAGTGGCGTCTGGTAATAAGGGGGCGTATTGCACACACGTGACGGATTACTATATGTGTTAATGACAGTGAAACACCCACAGGACTGATTACAATTCCAGTTTTTCATCAGGATGCACAACTGTGTCTCTTCTAACGTTAGGCGCCGAGCCCCCGGTAGCTCAGTCGGTAGCGAGGCGGGCGTGCGGTCAATCCAGGGGTTGGGAGTTCGAATCCCAGCTCGGCCAACATTCTTTCTGACGTTTGACATAACTCACTTTGACAAGCGTCATTCGTCCTTCACCAATGGGCTAACAGTCTGTGTTGAAAACGGCGTTAAACCCCAATCAATCTTAAGCTATGCGGTAATAGAAGGCTCGGTTGTATAGTCTCACGCGAGAGTTATCGATACCGCTGGACTATTTGAGTCATCGCTTGACTTGACCAGTTTCATGATACGCATCTCCATATGAAACGCCAGAGATAAGGGGCGTTTGGCATGTTCTAAAACCCTTATTTGACCATACAACCCTATGATGAGGGTTCTCAAAAGAATCGTCTCATCGTAGTATGCGAATACTTTAACGACTTGATGGTGTCAGAATAAATGGACCAGTAGTACTGGTAATTTTCTCAGGGTACGCCATGAAATAGCTGAAAATATCGTAGAAAGCGGGGTTTAAACAACATTCAAAGAACCAAACAAACATTTGTCTTGTTTCGAGGCACCATAGCGCTCATATACATTTAAAATAATGTGGATTCCTAATTGTTTACGTAAGCGTATACATGTAATAACACAAGTTGTGATTAAAGAACATTTTTGCATGATATTGAACGAGCTAAATGGAAACCTAGCATGGGTTCAGATTCAATGATATTTTAAAATAATCAAACATCATATTTTGATGTCAAAGCCATTTTAAAGATAAAAATCGTTAAAAGATAATTAGTGCTTTTAAATAACAACAACTCAACTGGGGAACTCTTAGCTGTTGCTTTATTATCAACGTCACACTCTTTTATCTGATATTGTATAAATGGCATTTTCCAAAATGAGACATCTAAATATAACAATGAAATATTTGAACAAACAAGGTTGTATATTATTCTATCAAGATTGTGTTAAATAATAATTAAAAATTCCTAGAGAAAATTCTTGAAAGAAAATCCTATTTTCGTTATGATTTGTTGAAACTTCTGCTCTAAAATATTCGAAATGGAGGTTCTTGTAATATAAATTGTCTAGGGAATATGAAGTGTTTGAAACGTTTTAATCGCTTGAGTATGATGTTTAACCGGTAAATAGGAACGCAATTAATTTGAAATAATACCATTTGATTTGGGATCGGTCAATTGACTCATGCTATCGAACGATGCTCAAACGATATATTTTACAGCGTAGGAAGAACTATTTGCAGCCTTTTTGCAATGACCCACTTCTTTGTTTAACTGCTTTATACTCTATCATATCAGTGAACTATTTACAGCTCTAGGCCCTTCCCATGCATTATACAGAACAATATTCCTAATTGAAGTCTGAGTCAGCAGTAGTTCACCATGCTTTTATATTTGTTTGTATGGTTTTTTAAGACGATTTCAAAAGTATTTCAGTTATAACACGCCATTATTGGACAAAAGATTGACTAATTGATTGCTTTATTAGTGTTTTATGCCGCTTTCAACAGTTTTCAGTTATATCACGGCGTATCCTGGGTAAGTTACCCGTACCACAGGTTTATTTATCCTGACACCATCCAGTCGGTCGTAATGCTAACCCCGCAACCCTGATCGCCAAGAAACGGCAGCCATTACTACTATTTTAAAAGTCTATGGTATGACCCGGCCGGGGATCGAACCCATGACCACCCTTACCCGAGACGGATTACCTATCACTACACCACAGAGGCGTAAACGACCAGTACTGCTTGTAAGTTTATCATATTTCATTCGCTGTACGTATATTGGATCTGACAACACCACATAAAAGGTCGTCCAGAATTGGCCTACTTATTTAATCAAAACGCTATACAATCACCGCTTCTCTGTCTCGTTATTTATATGAGTTATATCCCTTGTTGATACCTTGCGATTATGTAGGCGATGATTTTGATTGGCTGACGAAAATGTCAATCTGAGACGTCTGGCCACAGACAGTCATCCGATCTTAACGAGCGATTGCTACTGGAGTCAAGTTTGTGTCTGGTTTGTTTTAACTCTCTCAGCGCCGAATTGTTTGAAGTAGATTCTTCCATGTTCAAAGTCGGGCGACTCTATTTCATATGTTATAAAAGTGTTTGAATGTTTGGATAACTACAAGGCAAACAATGCTGATTTCAGGTGAGACAGCTCGTTACGAGCTGACTCACCTGAATCAGTATTGTTTGCAAAAAGCTCAATATATTGCCTTTGGCGCTGAAAGAGTTAAATAGATTGAAGGTCAACCAAACACCAGCATACCAGTCGTTATGCTATCCCCGCTAAAGTAGGCAAGTCGTCATTCTCAAAAATCTATAGTATGACCCGACTGTGGAGCGAATCGTCGTCGTTAAACCTCTACCTCATACGACAATTCTGCAGCAGACGACTTTGAACGTATTTTGTCAAAAACATAGAAAATGTCCACAATTGAATGGATAACCTATGACAAAAAGTGGAAAACATTGTGGCAAAAGGAGAAATTGCACGTTTTGTGCAATTTCTTCTGTTGTCACTATGTGTTCAAAAAGCCGTCTGCTGCAGAGGCGTCAGAAAGCGTCTATATGAGGGAAAGGGTTAAGGTTCCGTTACAACATAGAACGATATCATAACAGAACTATACAGACAGGGAATTCAGTCAAATATCCATATTAGTGCAAATTAAAAAGCGGGGGACGAGACAACCGGAAACAAAACGCATTACCTTAAATCAAAGTATGAAAGAGGACTACATCCGGAACCATATCAGAACATTTGCACACATCCCTCCCCGAACATTTTCCCTGCGTCTTGTTATAACTTACCTACCCAGATGTGTGTAGCGGTCGAATGGGGAGTACATCAGGCACTATTACTACTAATAGTTTTTTTTAAAACTGTTGATATACAACTATATCAGTACAGTTGAACACTTCGTCCTCCGCGAACATTTTCCCTGCGTCTTGTTATCACTTATCCACCCAGATTGTTGTCTCTATTGATGTGAAAAAGAAGCTAGGATCCTGGGTAGAATGATGTGCTGAATACGGGTGAAATATTTCCAGGTAACACATGATTATGTGGATTGGTCCGCCGTGTTGAGACGTAAACCGTGTTGACAATGACGTTAACCTTGTTGACAATGACGTTAACCTTGTTGACAATGACGTTAACCTTGTTGACAATGACGTTAACCTCATATCAATCAATTGTCCCTTGATTGATAACAAAGACAACATTTGAATCCCGGTAAGATGTACATAATCGTCTCCATCTCATCTATGTATCTACCAATTTATAATGCCATCTACCAACAGTCCAAATACGATTGCTCAAGACAGGTAGTTGCTTTATACAGTTAACCATAATCCCTTTTTCATTTTTCGACAATCTTCAATTTGCTGTTAACAGTGATGACAACTTACACAAGGTTAGTTTAAACTTATTCATTTTACATCGAATGCGAAATAAGTCACGCTACTGCTTCCCGGAGTCTTAACCAGAACTCGCGCCGTTTGTGTGGTAAATCGCAAATGGAGAAGGCGCTAATCGCGGGATTTGAACTCGGTGAATTTAGTACAGTACGAGAGGCTGACGCTTCACCTCTGCACCACTGTCTTCCACGAGTTTGACTGCTTACACATCAGTAGTCTGGTCGCCCTGATTGATCTGCTATAAAGCAAACGTATTATGTCATGTGTACTACAGGGGACTGACTATCTATAAAACAAACGTATTCAGTCATGTGTACTTCAGGGGTCTGACTATCTATATAATAAACGTATTCGGTCATGTGTACTTTGGGGGTCTGACTATCTATATAATAAACGTATTCGGTCATGTGTACTTCAAGGTCTGACTATCTATAAAATAAACGTATTCGGTCATGTGTACTTTGGGGGTCTGACTATCTATAAAATAAACGTATTCGGTCATGTGTACTTCATGGGGTCTGACTATCTATAAAACAAACGTATTCGGTCATGTGTACTTAAGGGGTTTTACTATCTATAACACGAACGTATTCGGTCATGTGTACTTTTGGGGTCTGACTATCTATAAAACAAACGTATTATGTCATGTGTACTTAAGGGGTTTTACTATCTATAAAATAAACGTATTCGGTCATGTGTACTTCAGGGGTCTAACTATCTATGAAACAAACGTATTCGGTCACGTGTACTTCAGGGTTCTGACTATCTATAAAATAAACGTATTCGGTCATGTGTACTTAAGGGATCTGACTATCTATAAACTAAACGTATTCGGTCATGTGTACTTCAGGGGTCTGACTATCTATAACACAAACGTATTCGGTCATGTGTACTTCAGGGGTCTGACTATCTATAACACAAACGTATTCGGTCATGTGTACTTCAGAGGTCTAACTATCTATGAAACAAACGTATTCGGTCATTATGTACTTCAGGGGTCTGACTATCTATAAAACAAACGTATTCGGTCATGTGTACTTTTGGGGTCTGACTATCTATAAAATAAACGTATTATGTCATGTGTACTACAGGGGACTGACTATCTATAAAACAAACGTATTCAGTCATGTGTACTTCAGGGGTCTGACTATCTATATAATAAACGTATTCGGTCATGTGTACTTCAAGGTCTGACTATCTATAAAATAAACATATTCGGTCATGTGTACTTTGGGGGTCTAACTATCTATAAAATAAACGTATTCGGTCATGTATACTTCATGGGGTCTGACTATCTATAAAACAAACGTATTCGGTCATGTGTACTTAAGGGGTTTTACTATCTATAAAATAAACGTATTCGGTCATGTGTTCTTCAGGGGTCTGACTATCTATAAAATAAACGTATTCGGTCATGTGTAATTCAGGGGTCTAACTATCTATGAAACAAACGTATTCGGTCATGTGTACTTCAGGGGTCTGACTATCTATAACACGAACGTATTCGGTCATGTGTACTTTTGGGGTCTGACTTTCTATAAAATAAACGTATTCGATCATGTGTACTTCAGGGGTTTGACTATCTATGAAACAAACGTATTCGGTCACGTGTACTTCAGGGTTCTGACTATCTATACAATAAACTTCGGTCATGTGTACTTCAGGGATCTGACTATCTATAAAATAAACGTATTCGGTCATGTGTACTTCAGGGGTCTGACTATCTATAACACAAACGTATTCGGTCATGTGTACTTCAGGGGTCTGACTATCTATAACACAAACGTATTCGGTCATGTGTACTTCAGGGGTCTAACTATCTATGAAACAAACGTATTCGGTCATGTGTACTTCAGGGGTCTGACTATCTATAAAACAAACGTATTCGGTCATGTGTACTTTTGGGGTCTGACTATCTATAAAATAAACGTATTCGGTCATGTGTACTTCAGGGGTTTGTCTATCTATGAAACAAAACGTATTCGGTCACGTGTACTTCAGGGTTCTGACTATCTATAAAATAAACGTATTCGGTCATGTGTACTACAGGGGTCTGACTATCTATAACACAAACGTATTCGGTCATGTGTACTTCAGGGATCTGACTATCTATAAAATAAACGTATTCGGTCATGTGTACTTTGGGGGTCTGACTATCTATAAAACAAATCATATTCGGTTATGTGTACTTCAGGGGTCTGACTATCTATAAAACAAACGTATTCGGTCATGTGACTTTAGGGGTTTGACTATCTATAAAACAAACGTATTCGGTCATGTGTACTTCAGGGTTCTGACTATCTATAACATAAACGTATTCGGTCATGTGTACTTCGGGGTCTGACTATCTATAAAACAAACGTATTCGGCCATGTGTACTTCAAGGTCTGACTATCTATAAAATAAACGTATTCGGTCATGTGTACTTTGGGGGTCTGACTATCTATAAAACAAATCATATTCGGTTATGTGTACTTCAGGGGTCTGACTATCTATAAAACAAACGTATTCGGTTATGTGACTTTAGGGGTTTGACTATCTATAAAACAAACGTATTCGGTCATGTGTACTTCAGGGTTCTGACTATCTATAACATAAACGTATTCGGTCATGTGTACTTCGGGGTCGGACTATATATAAAACAAACGTATTCGGTCATGTGTACTACGGGAGTCTGACTACTATCTATAAAATAAACGTATTCGGCCATGTGTACTTCAGGGTCTGACTATATATAAAACAAACGTATTCGGTCATGTGTACTACGGGAGTCTGACTACTATCTATAAAATAAACGTATTCGGTCACGTGACTTTAGGGGTCTAACTATCTATAAATAAACGTATTCGGTCATGTGTACTTCAGGGGTCTGACTATCTACAAAATAAATGTATTCGGCCATGTGTACTTCAAGGTCTGACTATCTATAAAATAAACGTATTCGGCCATGTGTACTTCAGGGGTCTGACTATCTATAAAATAAACGTTGTCGGTCATGTGTACTTCAGGGGTCTGACTATCTATAAAATAAACGTTGTCGGTCATGTGTGCTACAGGGGTCTGACTATCTATAAAATAAACGTATTCGGCCATGTGTACTTCAGGGGTCTGACTATCTATAAAATAAACGTTGTCGGTCATGTGTACTTCAGGGGTCTGACTATCTATAAAATAAACGTTGTCGGTCATGTGTACTTCAGGGGTCTGACTATCTATAAAATAAACGTTGTCGGTCATGTGTGCTACAGGGGTCTGACTATCTATAAAATAAACGTTGTCGGTCATGTGTACTTCAGGGGTCTGACTATCTATAAAATAAACGTTGTCGGTCATGTGTGCTACAGGGGCCTGACTATCTATAAAATAAACGTTGTCGGTCATGTTTACTTCAGGGGTCTGACTATCTATAAAATAAACGTATTCGGTCATGTGTACTTCAGGGGTCTGACTATCTATAAAATAAACGTATTTGGTCATGTGTACTTCAGGAGTCTGACTATCTATAAAATAAACGTTGTCGGTCATGTGTGCTACAGGGGTCTGACTATCTATAAAATAAACGTATTCGGTCATGTGTACTTCAGGGGTCTGACTGTCTATAAAATAAACGTATTCGGCCATGTGTACTTCAGGGTCTGACTAACTATAAAATAAACGTATTCGGTCATGTGTATTTCGGGGGTCTGACTATCCATAAAATAAACGTATTCGGTCATATGTACTTTTGGGGTCTGACTATATATAAAACAATCGTTTTCGGTCATGTGTACATCTGGGGTCTAACTATCTATAAAATAAACGTATTCGGCCATGTGTACTTCAGGGGTCTGACTATCTATAAAATAAACGTATTCGGTCATGTGTACTTCAGGGGTCTGACTATCTATAAAATAAACGTTGTCGGTCATGTGTGCTACAGGGGTCTGACTATCTATAAAATAAACGTATTCGGTCATGTGTACTTCAGGGGTCTGACTGTCTATAAAATAAACGTATTCGGCCATGTGTACTTCAGGGTCTGACTAACTATAAAATAAACGTATTCGGTCATGTGTATTTCGTGGGTCTGACTATCCATAAAATAAACGTATTCGGTCATATGTACTTTTGGGGTCTGACTATATATAAAACAATCGTTGTCGGTCATGTGTGCTACAGGGGTCTGACTATCTATAACATAAACGTATTCGGTCATGTGTACTTTGGGGGTCTAACTATCTATAAAATAAACGTATTCGGCCATGTGTACTTCAGGGGTCTGACTATCTATAAAATAAACGTATTCGGTCATGTGTACTTAAGGGGTCTGACTATCTATAAAATAAACGTATTCGGTCATGTGTACTTCAAGGTCTGACTATCTATAACATAAACGTATTCGGTCATGTGTACTTTGGGGGTCTGACTATCTATAAAATAAACGTATTCGGTCATGTGTATTTCGGGGTCTGACTATCTACACAATAAACGTATTCGGTCATGTGTACTTCAGGGGTCTGACTATCTATAAAATAAACGTATTTGGTCATGTGTACTTCAAGGTCTGACTATCTATAAAATAAACGTATTCGGTCATGTGTATTTCGGGGTCTGACTATCTACACAATAAACGTATTCGGTCATGTGTACTTTGGGGGTCTGACTATCTATAAAATAAACGTATTCGGTCATGTGTACTTCAAGGTCTGACTATCTATAAAACAAACGTATTCGGTCATGTGTACTTTGGGGGTCTGACTATCTATAAAACAAACGTATTCGGTCATGTGTACTTCAAGGTCTGACTATCTATAAAATAAACGTATTGGATCATGTGTACTTTATGGGTCTGACTATCTATAAAATAAACGTATACGGTCATGTGTACTTCAAGGTCTGACTATCTATAAAATAAACGTATTGGATCATGTGTACTTTATGGGTCTGACTATCTATAAAACAAACGTATTCGGTCATGTGTATTTCGGGGGTCTGACTATCTATAAAGCAAACGTATTCGGTCATGAGTACTACGGGAGTCCGACTATCTATAAAATAAACGATTCTTTTACGTAAATTGAAGTTACCATTTTTGTGGCGATTGGTTTGACAATCGCCACAATGCTAACAGAAACAACAACAACGAAAAATATTTATATAGTCGGTTTTGAACAATCGGTTGATATTTTTTTACCTTACTGCAAACTAATTTACTCACATCCGTTATAGTTCCATCATTGATGCAGAGACGTGATTAATAATAATTATGTCAGTGCTACTTTGGTACCGGATTGTTACTAATATGTATCGAGACATTATCTACATAGAGTTAAAATATGTAAATATTATCTTCGTCATGATTTGGCAGATAATAAATATCATTGCGCGTTCTGCCTTGCAAATAACGGCAACTCTGATGATACTCAAATCTGGAAATTCCAAAAGGTTCTATAAATAGCTCGCGAGACCAAAAACCAGAAGAGCTTGTAAATCTCAATATTATAAACGCTTTATTTTGTATTTGTTTAAATATATGAAAGCGTCTAGATGATAAGACTGGTTTACAAAGGTTTAAAGGACACACGATGTCAGTGTGTATACACTTTATGTATACACGTCTGCATGTTCTAGAGTCAATTAGCAATCAATGCTGACAGTGTAGCCTAATTTAGTTTGAAGATCGAGCATTATAATATATGCCTATATTTTTATAAATTGAACAGTTTGGCAAATAGTGAAATTGTGCTTTTTGAGCATGTTTTATGTTTGTTTTTGCACTCACATTATTCGAAGCAGTTTAACAACCTCAGAGACATATAAATACACTGTGTTTATATGTCTCTGACAACCCTCAATCATGCAATGTGAAGGGACTAAATTGAACAGACCTGTTTGATATCGGACATCATTGAAACAAACACCAAACTAATGGATACTGTTTTCTCTCCTTTCTTGATAATTTATTCATTTCTAAAATATATTTTATCTTAATATTAAGATTACAAATAGCCATTCTAATGAGCTAAAACGGTAGTCTATCGAATACCAACTAGATTTTTCATAACTTTGGAATGGCCTAATTTTGAACACATCATGACCAATTTCAGAACGTAACTAAATAATCACCAAGACAACATTCTGGCAAACTAACATTATTCTACTGCAGGGGTGATACATTCTCAAATATACCCGCACCAGAGTCATCGCAAGCCCTACACCGATATACTGCTTGTTACTTTGCAGGATTTTCCATACGATCGCCACTACAGTGCCATTGGCGCTTTGATTCTGAACATAATTTCTTTTATGTTCTTATTAATTAATCCGATATTAGTTATAGTGCTCACAATGATCACGCAGTCTTGTTCGTCGTGTATTTCTTCAAGTATCTATTTCCCACATGCTTTGCATTTTAGTGGTTTCCGCTAGTCCTAAGAGTGCAACTTAAAAATTGAAATACAAATAGGGGCGTCAATCTCATATCAATGGCGCTCATTTTTTATTCCCAAACTTATCCTTACTAAAATTGCAGTGTATTATTCTTGAAAAAGAAGAGTTGACATTGCTATAATTATATTGACATAGAAAGAGATACATAGAGGATATTACATGAGTGGTCATTCAATACGAATTTTTATTTAACGAGTTTTTTAAAATTAATAAAAAAGATTTTGAAAACATCCACGCAAAACGAGAAAATTACTCATAGTGAGCAATTTCTCCTTTTGCCACGATGTTCTCTACTCTATTGAGATCTTTCACAGTTTTGCAAATATTGTTTTCAATGTCGTCTGCTGAAATGCCTCTGAGTGTTTAAGAAATATTCAAAGAGGACGACTTTACAAATTTTATATCAGATAAACGATTAAGTGGTCCATTGTTTTAAAGCACAGCACGCTGGAGGGGAGCTGAAGTTATAATTCTCGTTCAATACTTGTCCGATCACATACGGCTAAAAGGATGAAGCTGCATTTTGAACTAACTGCAGTTACGCCTATTTCGAGTCAAGTCATTGTTCGCTGATAACCCAGTTTTTCGAAACACTATTACCGTATGTCAGTACTATTTATCAGTTGTGCCCGGTAATGGCATAACTAATATCATAGAGATATCAAAGTGGCTACTGAATTGAGAATTTTGATAGTTCAATTTTGAATAGAATAGGTTTCAAAGATGTTGTGAGGTTATCATATGACGCTGGAGCCCTATGTTATGGGTACACGAAAACCTCGCATCAATTAGACCTGTCTCTTGAGGACTCACACAACATAATTTTGCTCTGTAATAGGTAATATTGAAGGTTAACTCTTTCCCTCATACGACAATTCTGCAGCAGACGACTTTGAACATATTTTGTCAAAATATAGAAAAATCTCTGTAATTGAATGGATAACCTATGACTAAAAGTGGAAAACATTGTGGCAAAAGGAGAAATTGCTCGTTTTGAGCAATTTCTTCTTTTGTCACTACGTTTTCAAAAAGCCGTCTGCTGCAGAGGCGTCATAAAGCGTCTATATGAGGGAAAGGGTTAAATATCATTTTACTGCTTCCACTCAACTAGACCTTCAGTAGCGGGTTAAAATAATTCCTTTCCCACATACAACAAATCGGTTGCAGACGAAAACGTATTCGCAAATAAATGTGTAAAGAATCTCCATAAATGAGGGTCTAAGATTTAAATGGATTTGAAAAGAGAACGGTTGAATAAAGGAATAATTACTTTCATTACTTTCTCCTTTTTCCACAATGGTTTCAAAAGCGATCTGCTGTATTGACATCAGAACGCGTCTGCATTTTGGAAAAGTTTAAAAAGAGGCACGTACGGACAATATCAAACTTGAGTTAGTGTTATATTCAAACTATCGATTTATGATAATTATATTCCATGGATGAAAACTAAAATCTACAAGTGTTTGTTCTGATTCAGGGCTTATAAATTGGCTTCACATACAATCTAAGTTATATTGGCGTATGATGTGGAAGGCGAAGCATATTGACCGACTGAATGTGACTGAATGTGAATGATTTGTTATCTAGGGCACAGCTGTTCGTAAACGTTAGACATGCTTTTGTTATTCTACGGTTCATTTATGGAAATATTCAAAGTGATAAATACGGGATCATAAAAAATACTATTTAGTATGCTTATTGCCGACATTGTTGAAGATGACTTGCGAAACAAGGTGATCAAAACACGTTCGTACTTAATACTATCTAGTATTCTTATTACCGACGGGAACTGTGTTGAAAATAAATATGATACAAATAGGTTTGTACAAAACAATATTTAATATGATACTTACATGCATAAACTGTACTGCCATTCTAATACAATATCGTAAACAAGAATATAAAGTATGTTTATTATAAACATACGAAGTGCTGCGATCCAAATTGATGAACACTAGTTCGTATTATGCTTATTATAGACATACGTAGTTCTGCGAATAAAAGTGATAACTACAAGTTCGTTTTATGCTTATTTATAGACATACGTAGTTCTGCGAATAAAAGGGATAACTACAAGTTCGTATCATGCTTATTTTAGACATACGTACATTTGTAGTTCTGCGATTAAAAGTGATAAAGTTCTACAAGTTCGTATTATATGTATTATAGACATACGTAGTTCTGCGATTAAAAGTTCGTACAACAGAATATACAGTATATTAATTACAGACACAATCTTTGTTGCGATTCATCGTCTTTTGCAGACTTATCAAAATGATTTCACCAGTATAATAAGATCAACGATGAGTTCGGACGAAGCCTACATAACAACGTGGCACATACTGTACATTATTGTAACAGTGCCCATTGTGTTCGGAAACAGTCTTATTCTAATCTGCATCTACAAATTCAAGAAACTTCAGACGAATATCAACGTTCTGGTGGGTAACCTTGCCGTCTCTGACCTTATCGTCGGCGCCATTTTGATACCATGTGACATCATAGGCGACACGACGATGCTGAACTGGGATAAGTATTACTGTCTGGGGAAGCTGTCGTTGTTTGTCCTAAGTCTTGGACTTTCCTGTTACAATCTTATGTTGATTTCTGTTGAGAGGTTCATAGCCATCGTCTACCCTCTTCAAAAGAAAGTGTACATAACAAAGGGTCGACTATTGATAGGTATATCGATAGGGTGGCTAATAGGCGTATTCAATGCATCCTTGCCGTTGTTAGGTTGGAATAATTATGACACCAATGCAACTCGATGTATTAGTGACGAAGTATGGACGGGAGGATATAAGCACTTTACGAATTGGATATTAATGGCTGCGAGTATCATTAACGTCACACTGTACACTATTGTCATGAAAATAGCTCTCCGAAGGGCGTCAACCCCCCCAGTTAGTAGCGAGTTAACAGTCCACGTGAACACAACGGCGGACCTGAACCATCTTATAACAATGATCATTGTGTTAGGACTCTTTTCCATTTGTTGGTTCCCATATCTGTGTCTTCTTGTAATCGTTACGTTTTATGAGACGGAGAAAACTCAGTTTATACGCCGATGTTGTTTGATACCAGGATTATTTAATTCTGCCATTAATTGGATCGTTTACGGATATAGAAACAGAGAATTTAGGAAAGCTTTCTGGACCGTCTTGAAATGTCAAAGTAGCTGTAACTCCGGATTGAATTCGGAACTATATTCATAATCAAATATTTGATCGACACTTTGTGCAAACCAATATGAAGGAATGTGAGACCTATGTAGATCCAGAGCAGCAAGCGTTGCCAAGCAGGCAGGTATCATTCCGCAAGTTAAGCTTGGTTTCAAAGGCTCACCACTTATATATAAAATCTGTACTTTTGAAAATTGGATGACTTGAATCGTTACTCGTAATTAATAATAATATGTATATATATTATCAGAAAACTATAGAAGGAAATGACTTCACGTACTCCATGGAGCATTTGTTCTCATTTACATAAGTAGTGGAAACATGTATACATAGAACCTAGAGGTGTAACCGCAATTTAAGTGATATCTATGAGTATGGTATGTATCACTACATGTGTAATGCGGTCATTTACTAGTAAAGTTTAACATTGAGAGGTCTAACTTCACTCCCTTGCAAATAGGGAATAATTTGTTGCAGTAGCGATATCGGGTTTGATATTGTACTAATAATAATATTTTGGTTTTATTTACCCTCGCCATGCAGAATTAACTATTTGGCGAGCAGCTATTGTCTTTGTTTTACCCATATTTTAAAAAATAACATATATATTGTATTGGACCAAGGATCATGGGCTTATTTGATTTCCATTCTATTGATGTAATATTGAGTACATAAGTCTATATTTTGTTACTATAATATTGTACTACGAGGGGCGTAGACAATTTATATCTCGCGAGATGTCAAATTGTCCACGCCCCGAGAAGACAATATCAAACCCGATATCGCTACTACAACATAATTTTCCTTTTATAAATATACTTTGTATATTTATGAAGACAGATTAAAGCTCTATATTTCAAATAACGAAATGCTTAATTTACACATAAAATAAAAAATATGAAAATGGCGTGTGAATCATATTTCAGTGACGTACGATAACCGTATGTACATTATTTGACCTACTGTTATTTATATTTTTTATCTTTAAGTTGACATTTTGAAAAAGAAGATATTGCTATAGATATTCCAAGGAACATTATAATAAAAATGTGAACAAGTATCCTTGGATTTCCTTTATATATTGATGACTAAAGCAATAATTTAGAGGTATTTTTCCAAGTATAAAATGATCTATTGATAAAACATCGAATCAATTTATTTATTATTTCCTTCTATTTTCCATTTGAAAAGGATGCAGTATCTGTCGATATTGTATTCTTCGATATTATACAGTTTGATATTATAATCAGATATTGTTCATGTGCTGCTAAGCAGGGAACTATTTCCATAAAGTAACGTTACAAAGCGCTCCCATCCAACCTTTGATGAGTCAATAGGCATATAGAAATATCAATCTGGTCTATGTATAGTGCTGGCTGTGTGAAAATACATACGTATTTACTGACGTAATAACGTGACATGTAAATTAATAATACTGCTCGAGTGTAGATTCGTTCACATCTGACATACGTTATATAGTTGTCGTGGGCGATTTATATTTTTAAATGTATCTCAATTATACATGACAAAAAAAAGGGTTTTAATAGCTGCTAGGAGGAATAAGCAAATGATTGTTTTAAAGGTAGGACTTCTGATTATTTGTGTCATTCCCCGATGTGAAGTTTTTCAACGCAAACTTGAAGATGTGTGTTCGCTTTGCTGAACAAACTGCGAGGTCAAATACCAGAATGAGATAATACAATTCATTTTGTTGACGATTCAATATTGATTCGAAACAAAAGGGGGAACAAAAATGGCGGTTCGTAAATTTATATTTTCCACGGCCCTAGCAACCATCGGAAAGGACAATAATTGCCCGATAACTCGTAAATGTTAATTTATCAAAACAATTGTTAATTTTCTAAATGCTCGAAGTGTTTAAAACACACAAAAGCCCCGGGCAACGCAGCCGAGGGAACTCGTCCAACACAATATTTCCTATACGTATGCAAAAACCTATAGTATTTAATGATGCGTCGAAGTTTCTATAATTTATATGTGAATACTGTTTACGGTCACATTGTTCATGCATGCATTATGTAGTCCAATTGATATAAATATTTACATATGTCATCCCAATCGAACAGGAAGAGAATAGTCCATTAAAGGAACAAGGGTACTTCTAATTTATTCCAAGGCCTTCCTTAGAATTTCCTAAATATCTCGACCAACTATGTGTTGTCAATCTAAAACAAGAAACAAGTAGTCCATAACGCTTCATGTTTCTTGTTTGAGATGGACTCAACATAGGCTATACAGATCATTGAGAAATACTGAAGAAGACCTATTGCCGAAGTATTTAATCATAGAGTGTTTAATTGTTATTTTACATATATTTAATTCCGTATTGAGTATACATTTCAAATATATTGAGTAAGCATTGGTTATCATAGTTGACTGGACTTTGTATCGCCTACCATCACACCTTCTCGGACAACCAGCAACTAGACTCAATAACGGACCTGAAATGTTAGAGGTTAAGGTTATATTTAGTCGACAAAAAAACTCTTACCTTTGGCATGCAAGGGTCAAATTTACTTGTATAACACAATAGAAGAATCCTAAATTAAAAGTACACTAACAAGACATGTTAACGAAATTCTACGTTAACTGCTTAACTGTTTATTCTAAAATAAAATGCCTAAGCGGCCTTATATGTTTGAATACATTCATATTTGACTTAATGCACACCCATGTCCATGCATGAACACCTATAACAGGAAACAGAATGAGGTACATTGATTGCATTTCGCTGTTGTCTAATACATATTCTAACACTGTTGACACTTTCTCTTCTATACGCAAAGAAGAATTTGAGCTTGATATGCCTTACACAGTATATCACTCTAGACGTCAGGAACTATTTTTGACTGTTGAAATTCCCTCCCTCGTCACTGGGCACAGAAATGAAAACAGTCTTACTTCCTACATTAAACTTTCTTAAGACGAGTTGGCAGCACTTAGCAGAGCTCTCTGTCATTTTTCCGATCAACATTAGGTCTATGAATACACATCTTTTGCTGACAACAATTGCCCATCCACTGTCACTGACATTACTTCCCCACCCACTGTCACTGAATGTGTTTCTAATTCAAGCAAGGTTGATGTGAATGTTCTAGGGAATAAAACAGTTACGAACATGTTCACCGGAACTATCTCCAACACCATCAACGTAAAACATGTATTCAAATTAGACAATAGATAAATTGGTCCAAAACATTCCTTTGTTCTAGCGAGTCAAGACCGATGTCCACGTTACTATTTATAGCTGCTGTCATAATCAAAACGCTGAAAGTGCTGATGGTATAGGGGTACATGTAAGGTGAACATATATGACATAGTTAATATGGACACACATTGTTGAAACAATTAAACAAAACAAACCAAACATATTTGAAACAACACAGATTGCCTGCCCAATACCTAACTTATCGAAGTTTGACCTTTTTCTTGTATAAACAAAATTAATCACAAAGGACAAAATATTGACAAACAACCGACCAGCGAACCGTAAGCATAATATTTCCAGTTCAGAAACACTAAAGATCCACACTGTATATTGGAATCGTGCAGGTTAGTGACAGACAATCGAAAGCATGGTAGAGTCATGTTTCTTGTGCACAGCACATCTGTAGCTCATAAGTTCTCTATACACCAAGTCTGAAATTAATACATTGACCATCTATTGAGATAATGGCCGAAAAACAAATATGAAAAAAGGAGTTTACACGTTTACACAATATATACGTGTGACTACTTTGAAATGAATTCGCCAAACAGAAACTTAGTTTTGACCCAGTAATGCACACCGTAACGGACAGACAAACGGATGGATTAAAACAAAGACGGACATACAGTCAGTCGCTCCGGACAAAGTAGCACTCATTAACGAACAAGAGCATTTCACGGAACGCAGGTGTTCCATGCGAAAGTCATATAATAAGTGAGAACATGGAAGGGAAAAAATATACACACTCCAAACACAGCATGCTAAAGTTATGGTAATGGTGCACTGCACATCTGTAGGTCATAAAATACCTACAAACCAAATTTGAAATTAAACTGAGACAGTGACTTAACTAAATAAGGAAAAATGGAGATAACTAAAATAAGCAGACCAGAGTTATGTACCTAGTATTTTGCCTTTCTCCTGATCACACGATTTAGCTGTGAACACTTTGAAATGAATCTGCCAAACAGAAACAACGTTTTGACCAATAAATGCAAACTATATTGGACAGACGAATGCCGTCGGACATAGCCTTCAAGATTTAAAGACAGAGACAGGACATAAATGGAATTTGTAATGTATTTGTTATCACATATAAGCCGTATTTACTGTTTATTTTAACTCCGAAATGGGATCGTCAAGGTTAATTCACAAAAAAACTATTTAGAATACATTTCTAGTTTATTCATCAACAGATACATCTAGGATTTGATCATATGTTGACGGACTGGCATTGAGGTCAATCATAGTTCAGAGTGTGTTTACTCCTCGTAAGGCAAGCGGGAGGGTTTTTGTTATTCGGTCGAACCAATTAAATCATTGTAAACCAGATGGCAAACCAATCAAAACTCGACTTTCGCGGATGTATACATGAAGCTTTGTTGCAGCCGTAAGTCGACTTTTCGAAAGCAGGCTAGGAATGGGATAGGGGCGAAAAGCCCTTATCCCAAAAATTAAGCATTTTTTGTATTTCGTTCGTTATATTATTTAGCCATGTGTTGAAATAGTAATATGAATAAAATGTTCATTGACTGTAAATAAAACTGATGGCAAAATGTTTTGTTAGTTGAAAAATGCCGTGAATATTGCAAAAACAACTACAAGAGATGGAACAGCCTTATTCAAGGGAAGCAATTTCATGTTGAAATTGTAAATAGTTCAGATTGAGTTGTACTCCTTTTAAGTAAAATACGTGTTAGAACGAAATTATTTTTAACTTTTGAGTGATATACCAGATCTTATATCACGATTTGGAGTTCAGGTGTGTAGTAATCACGGTAATTATCATTGCCAAGGGAAATACGTCATCATTGTTCGTAAATCAATTTTACAATAATCCAGTCTGGTTCTGGTCGACGCTTTCTGACTTTTGAAAAAATGTGAAATTGCTCATCACAATGAATTTCTCCTTATGCCACACTGATTTAAACTCTATTCAATAGTTATACTTTAATTTATAGGGATTTTCCACACCTGTGCAAAGATGTTATCAAAGCCGTCTGCTGCAAAATTGTTGTATGTCGGAAAGGGTTTATGTCGATTGACGAAGTCGAATTTATTTCAGTAAATACCGGATATACGAGAATATGATATAAGCTGTCCCGCGAGAAAACCAACTTTATGGCATCTGCGTATTGTATCGACCCAGATCAGGCTGATCAGACTGATCCGGGCCGACACATTCCGTCTCAGGGGGATAGAGGTATAGAGTAAAGATTCCTGAAACAGAAAATCCACAGTAGGCGAAAATAGTTTCTCCTGGTAAGCCTACGCGGCATGCTTTGGCTGAACCGGGTCGATACTTAACGCAGAGTCCACAATGTTGGTTTTCTCGCGGGACGGCTCAAATCTAAGCGATAGACATCTGCGTAATGTATCGACCAGATCAGCCTGCGCTGTCCGCGCATACTGATCCGGCCGACACATTCCGTCTTAGGGGAGAAAGAGGTATAGAGTATTGATTCCTGAAACAGAAAATCCACAGGAGGCGAAAAGTGTCTGTCCGGATTAGCCTGCGCGACAGTCCACACTGTTGGTTTTCTCGCGGGACGGCTCATGGTATGTATTTGAACAGCAGACGTCATCAACCCTTTCTGAAGTGGAATATAAACACCGCTGTCAACTCGTTGTTTAGCCTTGTCATATACCCCACCTGACTTTATTCACGAAACGAAGATTTTAAACATTGTAGTAATGGCTCCTTGGCGCTCAGGATTGCGGGGATAGAATTATGACTGACTCGCTGGTGTAAGGATACATGAACCAGTAGAACGAAATTGAAAGCGGCGCTCTGCAGCAGACGGATTTTTGAAAACATAGTGACAAAAGAAGAAATTGCTCAATACGAGCAATTTCTCCTTTCGCCACAATGTTTTCCACTTTTAGTCATAGGTTATCCATTCAATTATAGAGATTTTCTATTTTTTGAAGAAAAATATGTTCAAAGTCGTCCGCTGCAGAATTGTCGTATGAGGGAAAGGGTTAAGACCAAATAAGAACATTGATGGACGACCTTCAGCTTGTTTGAGTGTGAATAACACTTCACCGTAAATCATGATATTAATAATAGATGAAAATTCTGATGAAAATTTTGAGAAAATACATAACTAATGTCCATCTTGTTTCACTTATAAGAATTGTCGCTAGCTCATATATATATATTTATTATATAACCTATAAATAGACGCCTTTTCATTGGCTAAAAAGTAATTTTTTAGAAAAAATATCTAGCGATATTGACCGTTTTTTTCTGATATTGACTAGTTTTATAAATAGTAACAGGGGAAGACCGGGGAATCCCACGAGCCGCCTATTAATATCCTTCGCCTTTATCCGTACGCTGCGGAATTTTCCGAGGCGCGTTCCGAATGACCACGTAAACTTCCGAGTGGTCATTCCGGTGACGTAATTTATTTTAAATGACGTCATGCACGTGCATTACCAACATTTTAGAATCGCGTTTTAGACTGTTATCATGTCAAAAACGTACTGTTATCATGAGACAGAAATACAACATACAACATAAATGTTCCTTGAGTGGTCCTCTGTTTTCTTTTAAGTTGATCAATATCAAAACGAATATATGATAAATTGAGGGTTATACAATAAAACAGTTATGGGCTTTTCAGTGATGTTGATATGTACCAACAAATCATTATTGACCTCGGCTATCGCCTCGGTCAATAATGATTTTTTTGGTGCATATTACATCATGTATAACAGCTGAAAAGTCCATAATTGTATAATATCTGATGACTGCCCCATAAGGGTCGTCTCATATTGACCTTTGCGTCCGCCAATCAATATGTCGCTTATCAAAACAGGTAAATAAACGATATAGCCAAGCGGTGACTGTCGAGTGCTCCGAGTGTATAGCACGGGCGTTTGTTGTATCGTGCGATAACTTTGATCATAAAAACCGAGCACGTGCTCATGAGTATTGTAATGTATTGAGACGACTCTTAATGCGGGGAAGTCTACAGCGAAGTATTTTGGGCTAATGTTCATGACATTGAAGTAATGTGAAAACTGATAGAGTGCGTATTCGAAATACATCATTCAGTTCCTTGGAACTCGGTGTTACATTTATGTACGACTACCCTCCGTGATCTCCGATAACTCTCGGCGGAATGCGACTACCCTCCGTTATCTCCGATTACAATCGGCGGTATGTACGAATACCCTCCGTCATCTCCGCTTACACTCGGCGGCATGTACGACTACCCTCCGTCATCTCCGATTACAATCGGTGGTATGTACGAGTACCCTCTCTGATTTCCGATTACACTCGGCGGCATGTACGACTACCCTCCGTCATCTCCGATTACACTCGGCGGCATGTACGACTACCCTCCGTCACTTTGAGACGACTCTTAATGCGGGTTAGTCTACATCGAAGTATTTTGGTCTGATTTTAATGATATTGAAGTAATGTGAAAACTGATAGAGTGCGCATTCGAAATACATCATTCAGTCCCTTGGAACTCGGTGTTACATGTATGTACGACTACTCTCCTTGATCTCCGATTACTCTCGGCGGTATGCGACTACCCTTCGTTATCTCCGATTACAATCGGTGGTATGTACGACTACCCTCCGTCATCTCCGAATACAATCGGTGGTTATTACGACTACCCTCCGTCATCTCCGATTACAATCGGTGGTATGTACGAGTACCCTCTGTGATTTCCGATTACAATCGGTGGTATGTACGACTACCCTTCGTCATCTCCGACTATCCGCCTTTATAAAACTTTCAAACAAAATATTCTTTGTTTATAAATGAAAACAATCTGTATTAGATATAAACATTTAGAAAATGACAACCATTCCCTCATGTTTAAACCAAAGAAAGTTGCTAGACTGGTTTTAAAGAATAACTGTATCCCGGCTTTCAAATTGCAGTACGAGAGCATGTGGACAACCTGGCTCTTACTCAGTCCATTGTTCTTGAAAAATATGTAGACATGATACTTTCGTGAATGTTTGTGCGTTTGATTACAGATTGATTGTTTGGGAGTTTTATGCCGCTTTCAACCCTGTTACAGTTATAACAAGGCGTTTCAAGGCTAGTTACCAGTACTCCTGGTTTATTTATCCTCACATCAGCCAGTCAGTCAGTCGTAACCCTGAGCGTCTAAGAGGGCAGCCATTACTACCATTTTTAAAGTATTTAGTATCACCCGACCGGGGATCGAACCTTCGACCTCCCGCATCCGAGGTGGACGCTCTATCATTACACCACCGAGGCGGTCGTTGAATTATTATCTCGTTCACTGCCGAATTTTACAAAGTCGACTCTTCCATGTTGAAAATTGAACCTCTCCATTTTTCGTCCAACGGGAAGTTTGGGAAAAGTTATGTCTAAGTGGCACACAATGCAGATTTCGGAAGAGACAACTCGTTATGACAACGGGCCTTTAATTGCCTTTGGCAGCGAAAGGGCTAACTCTTTCAGCGCCGAATTGTTTAAAGTAGACTCTTCCATGATAAACATGGGGCGTCTACATTTCTCATGTAATACCATTTTGGACTATTTTGATAACTAAAAGGCAAACAATGCTGATTTCAGGTGAGACAGCTCGCTACGAACTGACTCGCCTGAATCAGTATTGTTTGCAAAAACCTGAATATTGCCTTTGGCGCTGAAAGGGTTAAAGAGAGAGACTGCGTAATTCAAACATTTTAGAAAAACCGTGCCTAACCAATTTTAGTAATTCCGAGACCACGACCAATTACTTTTCATAAAACCCATTTATTAGATATCAAAACATGGATATTAACCTTTTCCCACATATAACCAATCAGCAGACGACTTTGAAATCATATGGAGGAAAATATGAACAACCTCTGTATATAGAATATATTTTAAGAATATAGTTGAAAAAAACATTGTAAAAATTATTTCACCTTTTGTCACAACGTTTTTAAAAGTCGGCTGCTGCAGAGTCATCGGAAAATGTATGCATGTGGGAAAGGGTTTAAATACCACTTTTCGTCTGGCGCTCAAAATTAATATGGCGTGAAATATCGCTAATGGTAGTTATACATTAGATGTCTCATTTCAAGTACGTTTGTTATTTTGAAAATAAAAAGGTGTTTTCCCGCAGATAATCATTTTTATGAGTTTTAAAACTTTGAACACATGTTCGGTTAGCCACATCACGAGAAAACTCGGGGATATGTAAATTAATCTCAGATTGCATTTAACCCTTTTCACGCATACAACAAATCCGCAGCAAACGATTTCGAAAACATTAACTCAGATGCACAGGTACAAGTATCGTGGCTGGTTTAACCCTTTCCCATCTATAGACGCATTTTGACGCATCTGCAGCGGAGGGACTTTTGAAAACCTTGTGGCAAAAGGGGAAATTGCTCATAACGAGCAATTTCTCCATTTGCCACAATGTTTTCAACTTTTTTTAATAATTAAACTGTCATATATATATTTTCCATATTCTTACCTAGATATTTTCAAAGTCATCTGCTGCAGATTTACTATTTAGGAAAGAGTTTAAATATGTTCCAATATGTGTTTAAAGTCGTCCTTTTGCAGATACGTGGTATTTGGGAAAGAGCTTAAACATTTCCTTATATGATATTTAAGTCGTCCTCTGCAGATTTGTTGTATAAGGGAAAGAGTTTAAATATGTTTCTATGTGTTTTTAAAAACGTCCTTTTGCAGATTTGTTGTATTAGGGAAAGAGTTTAAATATGTTTCTATATGTTTTTAAAAACGTCCTTTTGCAGATTTGTTGTATTAGAGAAAGAGTTTAAATATGTTTCTATATGTTTTTAAAAACGTCCTTTTGCAGATTTGTTGTATTAGGGAAAGAGTTTAAATATGTTTCTATATGTTTTTAAAAACGTCCATTTGCAGATTTATTGTATTTGGGAAAGAGTTTAAATATGTTTCTATATGTTTTTAAAAACGTCCATTTGCAGATTTGTTGTATTAGGGAAAGAGTTTAAATATGTTTCTATATGTTTTCAAAAACGTCCTTTTGCAGATTTGTTGTATTAGGGAAAGAGTTTAAATATGTTTCTATATGTTTTTAAAAACGTCCTTTTGCAGATTTATTATATTTGGGAAAGAGTTTAAATATGTTTCTATATGTTTTTAAAAACGTCCATTTGCAGATTTGTTGTATTAGGGAAAGAGTTTAAATATGTTTCTATATGTTTTTAAAAACGTCCTTTTGCAGATTTATTGTATTTGGGTAAGAGTTTAAAAATGTTTCTATATGTTTTTAAAAACGTCCATTTGCAGATTTGTTGTATTAGGGAAAGAGTCTAAATATGTTTCTATATGTTTTTAAAAACGTCCTTTTGCAGATTTGTTGTATTTGGGAAAGAGTTTAAATATGTTTCTATATGTTTTTAAAAACGTCCTTTTGCAGATTTGTTGTATTTGGGAAAGAGTTTAAATATGTTTCTATATGTTTTTAGAAACGTCCTTTTGCAGTTTGTTGTATTTGGGAAAGAGTTTAAATATGTTTTTATATGTTTTTAAAAACGTCCTTTTGCAGATGTGTTGTATTTGGGAAAGAGTTTAAATATGTTTCTATATGTTTTAAAAACGTCCTTTTGCAGATTTGTTGTATTTGGGAAAGAGTTTAAATATGTTTCTATATGTTTTTAAAAACGTCCTTTTGCAGATTTGTTGTATTTGGGAAAGAGCTTAAACATTTTCTTTTATGTTTTTAAGTCGTCCTCTTCAGATTTGTTGTATTAGAGAAAGAGTTTAAATATGTTTCTATATGTTTTTAAAGTCGCCTTATTCAAATTTGTTGTATTTGGGAAAGAGTTAAAAGGTGTTTCTATATGTGTTTAAAGTCGTCTTATTTAGATTTGTTGTATTTGGGAAACAGTTAAAAGATGTTTCTATATGTGTTTTAAGTCGCCTTATTCAGATTTGTTGTATTTGTGAAAGAGTTAAAATATGTTCCTATACGTTTTTTAAAGTCGTCCTCTTCAGATTTTTTGTATTAGGGGAAGAGTTAAAAGATGTTTCTATATGTTTTAAAAGTCGTCTTATTCAGATTGGTTGTATAAGGGAAAGAGTTAAAAGATGTTTCTATATGTGTTTAAAGTCGTCCTCTTCAAATTTGTTGTATTTGGGAAAGAGTTAAAAGATGTTCCTATATGTTTTTAAAGTGGTCCTCTGCAGGAAGATGCACGTTTATGCACCTACAGTAGACGACGTGACAACAAGAAATGATTCCTAATTTGAAACAATTTCTACTTTTGAAACCACGTTTCTCATTCAATAATAATACCGTTTCATTTATGGAGATGTTCCATTTTTTTATCGTTATGTTATTAAAGTCGCCATCTTCAGATATGTTGTGTTTGGGAAAGAGCTGATACATTTAGATATAAACCTCTAAAATATCAATTTCACGCGTTTCGTTTAGAATGTCTTTGCGTAGCGTATTCAATAGGTTATTCGTAAGTGCTTGGGTGCATGGATAGCACGGGATATTGGTGAGTTATTTGTATTAGAACCGATAGCCGTATGTGTATGGCTCTGGACCACGGAATTTAACGGAGTAAACCGCGCGGGTTCGAATACAAGTTTTGGCAGGTTCTTTAAGCCGAGCCCCGGTAGCTCAGTCGGTAGCGACGCGGGCTGTCAATCCATGGGTTGTAATTTCGAACCCCAGTTCGTCAAAATAAGAAGAAGAGTAGAGAAAATATATTAAGATTTACTTCTTAATTCAGATGCTTTATTCATTACACAAACACGTTAGTTCAACACGTACTACAGGCTGCCACATTGCGTACATGTACTTCACTGTTTAACTGCTTTTTTTTGTTCAATAAATAGACTTGCCGTCTGGTTTTTGCATATGGGTGTTTTTAGTTAAATTTATACGTAGAGAGAAGACTAGGTTGGTTGATATCCTGGTTAACCTTTCAAACAGGAAGATTAGCGTTAAAGCATCCAACTGAAACAGACGACTTGTCAACACTTTGTAACATAATTAACAATTTCTATATTTGCAAACCATGTTTCCCACTTAATTCAATAATTGAGCCGTCCCGCGAGAAAACCAACCTTATGGCCTCTGCGAAATGTAACGACCCAGATCAGTCCGATCCGGGCCGACACATTACGTCTCAGGGAGATATATTTATAGAGTCATGATTTCTAAAACAGAAAATCCACAGGAGGCGAAAGTGTCTGTCTGGGTAAGCTTGCGCGGCATGCTTAGGCTGATCCGGGTCGATACTTTACGCAGAGTCCACAATGGCGGGCGTTTGGGCGGGCGGGCGGCGTCCAGTATGTTGTCAGCTCAATAACTTTAGAAGCCTTTGTCCAATCATCACCAAATTTGGTCAGAATGTGTATTGGGATAATATCTCGGACAAGTTCGATAACTAGCCATATCGCTTTAGTCAATCAAGAGTTATCGCCCTTTAATTATAGAAATTACCTAAAATTGGTCTTTTCAGCTCAATAACTTTAGAAGCCTTTGTCCAATCATCATCAAATTCAGTCAGAATGTGTATTGGCATAATATCTCGAACAACTTCGATAACTAGCCATATCGCTTGAATCAATCAAGAGTTGTCGTCCTTTAATTATGGAAATTACCTAAAATTGGTCTTGTCAGTTCAATAACTTTAGAAGCCTTTGTCCAATCATCACCAAATTTAGTCAGAATGTGTATTGGCATAAAATCTCAGACAAGTCAGATAACTAGCCATATCGCTTGAGTCAGTCAAGAGTTATTGCCCTTTAATTATAGAAATTGCCTAAAATTAGTCTTGTCAGCTCAATAACTTTAGAAGCCTTTGTCCAATCATCACCAAATTTAGTCAGAATGTGAACTGGCATAATATCTCGGACAAGTTTGATAACTAGCCATATCGCTTTAGTCAATCGAGAGTTATCGCTCTTTAATTATAAAATTGGTCTTGTCAGCTCAATAACTTTAGGAGCCTTTGTCCAATCATCACCAAATTTGGTCAGAATATGTATTGGCGTAATATCTCGGACAAGTTCGATAACTAGCCATATTGCTCCAGTCGATAGAGAGTTATTGCCCTTTAATAATAGAAATTACCTAATATTGGTCTTGTCAGCTAAATAACTTGTGAAGCCTTTATCCGATCATCACCACATTTAGACAATATGTTGATGGGCAGAATATCTTGGTTAGGTTTGATAACTTACAACGTTATCTTAGTCACTACCAAATTATGTCCCTTGAAATGGCCAAATTTGTCCTAACAGTGTCCGCTCTCTAAGTTTGGCTGATGTACAACCAATTATCACTATACTTGGTCTCAAAAAACAGGACGGGCGTATTTTGTGACATTTGGCGCTCTTGTTAAAGTTGTCTTCTGCAGGTCTGTTGTATTTGGGAAAGTGTTAAAGACATGCATATCGTGACTACTGTTATACATTAGTTTCTATATGTGTATGTACTGAAAAATGACATACCCGGATATGTCTCCTATTCTTACATGTAGTAGCCACGTCTATCTTTGTTACTTCCTGATCACTTGATTGGGCTGCTTTACCTTGAAGCTGTTGATTTCTACAAAGTCACCTCTTTATATTCCCCAGGTTCTTTCTCACGACAGATCGTCGTGTACAATAATCAGGCGAACAACTGTTTTTAACCATTTCCCAAATGCGTACGTATTTTGTAGCAACTGCAGCAGAATACTTTTTTAAACATCGTTGCAAATGGATATCTTGCTTAAAACATCAAACATATTACGCTTTTGCAACAATGTCTTTAACCCTTTCCCTCATACGACAATTCTGCAGCAGACGACTTTGGACTTATTTTGTCAAAACATAGAAAATCACCATAGTTGAATGGATAACCTATGACAAAAAGTGGAAAACATTGTGGCAAAAGGAGAAATTGCACGTTTTGTGCAATTTCTTCTTTTGTTACTATGTTTTCAAAAAGCCGTCTGCTGTAGAGGCGTCAGAAAGCGTCTATATGAGGGAAAGGGTTAACTCTATACATGTATGAAACCTTCATTTATTGAGAGTTTCAATACTTTGCAATAATGTTTCCAAAGTCGTTTGTTGCAGATGTGTTTGTTATATGCTGGAAAGGGTGAATAGATTTTACGCATTATTTTATAAAAGGGGTCCCCCCCACAATTATGTTCATTGTAAGATTACTTGATGGATGTTCAAGCATTTACGATGAACATTAAGTGTATCAGCTACGGTAGTTTGGCACATAACTATTCAATCGGAATTCGGTTAAAAGCTAATCTCGTAATCTCTAAATCTTTGGATAATAATAGTCAAGTGTGCTTCAACGAATGAACGAATTCAACGTTCGTGAACTATCATTCCAGCCATCGTGTACATTCTAAATGAATATCACCAACAAAGATTCTATAATTATCATAATCATTAATATCGAGGGCTTGGCGTGAAACGGTTGTAACTGAAATTGGTATTTTGTTACCAAGGTTAATCACCTCGCAATAAAGTCTTTAAAAGCGTTAAATCATTTTTCTTGGTAGACAATGGAAATTTAGGTGCCATTGCTCGTTCTGAGCAATGGCAGCTAAATTTGCATTGTTTACAAATGGGTCAAAATTGCCCCTAAACCAGGGTTTTCAAAATAGGTCTTAAGTTACAACCGTTTCACGCCAAGCCGTCGATATTATTCATAACACTCGCTGTTGCTTGTGTGATCAGAACACACCACTAAACAGCGGGGCAACTCGTACGTGAAATGTCGATTTTTATTTACGCTTTCCCACATGCAGAAAATCTTGAGCAAATAAAATATAGAAAATATCTATAAACGTGTGTATGCTCACTGAAAACAGTTGAAAACATGATGGCAACGGGAGGAACTGCTCTTCAAAATAGTGTGGTTAGCGTCGGGGATTTCGAAACCGGGTGTCCCGGGTTCGATCCCCAGTCGCGGCACTACGGTCATGGTGGAGTGCCCTTGGGCAAGGCACATTTTCTAGCCTTGTACTGGTTTGTTTACCCAGGGATCATGAATAATTAAATTTAATTGCGCGCTAAATGACCTTAGCTGTCGATGCGCCATAAAACAATATACATTCATTCTTCAAAATAGTAACTTATCAATGCAACGTCTACAAATAAACAAACCAAGCCTTTAAAGTGAAAAATAATGATCCTCCAGAAACAAACGGTGCATAACCGTTACGGAAGGTATCCCACACAAAACATCGCGTGGCTAAAACCCTGTTGTGCTAAATGCAAACGATCGTAACCGAACTATGTTACAAAGTGTAGTTACAATCGTTTTGCTTACAATGCGTCAAATGAGATCTCTTCAATTCGATAGAAATATGATTCTTTGTTAAAAACTAATTTATCTAAATTCTGTATCAATTTGTAAATAGTTTTCTCTATATTTATCATATTCTCCAAAGCATTAGAGAACGTTTGCACATTTTCAAATAATTGTTTCAAAAGAAAGAAAATCTCCATTTTCCACAATAATTTCAACTCTCTTAAATTGATTGATTGATTGGAGTTTAACGCCGTTTTCAACAATTTTTCAGTCATATCACGACGGCCAGTTCACCTACTCATACGTTTACTAGCTTTCTTATACCAGTACTCAACACAACATACTTTCCAAGCAAGTGGCTGCTTTTCCACATAGAGTGTAAGTCCATTGGTGAAAGACGAACGACGCATTTCACAATGACTTTTGTCAAACATCGGAGTTGGCCGAGCTGGGATTTTAACTCACAACCCCTGGCTTGACAGCCCGCGTTCTTTCTGACTGAGCTACCGGGGCTCGGCACTCTCTCAAATAATTACCGGTTCATTTATAGATATTTTCCATGTTTTTTCAAAGATGTTTTGAAAGTTGTTTGCTGCAAATCTGTTTAATGTCGTGCTTTTGAAAACCTGTTGAAGTGTTCAATATTATGTATACAATTTGCGTTTTACAGTAATTTATGAGCCGTTCCACGAGAAAACCAACATTATGGACTCTGCGTAATATATCGATCCAGATCAGACTGCGCAATCCGCGCAGACTAATCCGGGCCGACACATTCCCCCTGAAGGGGGTAGAGGTAAAGAGTTAAATTCATGAAACATAATCAAACACAGTAGGCGAAAAGTGTCTGTCCGGGTTAGTCTGCGCATGCTTAGGCTGATCTGGGTCGATACCTTACGCAGAGTCCACACTGTTGGTTTTCTCGTGGGACGGCTCATATATAATTAGCATATTGTCGAAGGCAATGGCGGAGACGCGACGGATATAGTAGAACTTTATCTTACTGTCCATATTGTATTTATCCTAGACGTTAGAAAAGCCTATCATCTATTTTAATTTCAAACGTAGTTCTTTATTAGAAACGGAAAGACATCGATGTCTTATACATGAAGAGTTTTTCATTGTTCTTCTCTGTTTACAATTGCAACTAGACCGTATTTTTGACTGACCCGTTCTTAATCGTAATTCGTTCCAGAGAACACCCGGATCGCCATCCCATGCACCATCCCTTGCACAATCAGTCGCTGCATAATTTTAAGCGTGCACCTTCTCAATGAAGAGTATCGCCACAGGCCGTAATGACATGCTGATTCTATTATTCTTGCTTGTATCATTACCATAAATAATGCATTTTGAAGTAGGTGCTTTGCTTTCAAATATGTATATATGAATATGTACTTGTTTGCTTGTCAAATAAAGATATATCTTTCTATCTATAAATTCAGACATTAGCGGCGAGATATATAGACCAAGACAATAACGCACGAATATACAGGCTTATCTTTTTTCTACAGTGTTTAGCAGGATATTGATACGTATAAAACAAAAACGCATTCGACTCTCCTGTGTTTGTGGCCACTCTGAACGAAGGTAACTTCGTGGCGGACTTGTTTGAGTATCCGACCTCAATATGGCGTTACTTTGACTTCTAGAAGCGATTGTGTGAAATTCCTTCCAACATTATAGTGCAAGGCAAGCTGGCGCATATACAGCGTCTGAGCAGGCTATATATGTTACTGGTTGCTTAATTCAACATGTTTATCTTGATATTCCTAGAATTTGGTAAAGACATTTCAAAATGCAAAGCTGGATTCATTATTTTTTTAGAAAAAATAGCATTAAAATGGTTGAACCGAATCAAGCTACCAGAAACTGATTCACTACCCACAGTATGGGAATAGTCCAATCTGATTGAAATCAGGCCTTATCTGTGCTGCAGTAGCACTCGCTCGTATAGATCTGATGACTGCCTAAAACAGGTCTTCTCAGACTGACCGTTTCGTCAGCCAATCAAATCGCATAAAAAATCGTTAGATACTATCCGAGGAGATAACCTATTTAAATAAACGAGATTGTCAAGTGTTCTGCTTAATTGAATTTAAATGTGCTGTGTACTTAAAGCACCACTGGCTGAAAGCCAGTCGAGCTTTTGTTATGGAGAATTTTTCGTCGTGCGTGTCTACTTGCGTCAATCCGTCATTCCGTCTGTGCAACAATTTCTCCTCTGTAATGACTGGGCCAATTGGTTTAAACCTTCATAGTAAACAGCCTCACAACGTTCTCTTCTAAATTCCTTCATTTCTTTGAATCCATGTCAAAGTCTGGTTTCCTTGGCAATCGAAAAAAACACATTTAAAAGAGTTTCCCCTCCCTTACTGGATGGCAAATTTTCAAATAATTTGTGTAGCAATGTTTCTTTCATGCTCCTTTATCATATTCTTTTGATCAATGTTGATTGGTTGAAAAACATGGCCTTATATGGTTAAAAGAAAACAATTTAAAATCATCTCCTCCGAAAGTATCAAGGCGATTTTTAATTTTTTCTCCAAAAGTATGTTGCCAATTGAATTATTGTGTAGAAATGTTCGTTGGGTGACCCTCTATGAGATTCCTTCAAGCCATCTGGATTGGTCGAAATGGGGCGGATCTGTTTTGCCTTTTATGGCGTTATAGTGAACAGTTTCGAGCCGATTTTCCAATAAGTTTATAGAAATGTTCCCTAGTTAGCCCTTTATGAGATTCCTTTAAAACACGTTGATTGGTGTAAAAACATGGCCACCAAAGATTGGGCTGTTATAATTAAATAATCATTGGTACCCAGGCTATTCATAAAATATATGATACCATATTTTACGTATAGCCTGGGTACCGAGGATGAACTTAAATTGATTTAAGTGAAAACTCTTCTCCCTCAAAATTATTCTGCTGATAATTTGTATTACCATTCCAATTGTTGATCTTTTGCTAAGATCAAGAAGCTTTCGCGTTGGATGTTATTTTGAACTAGAAGATACCTTTTCGAAAAAAGTGCATCTCTCAATAGTTTTTAATCATCCTATGTAGTTTGAAGACTCTTGGACTAAGGGTTCTTGGGGGTAAATTTTCCGAAACGGATTGAACCTTTAAGGTCTCTGTGACCTTGACCTAAGTCCTAGTAACCCCAGAAACAGTAGGGATCATCTACTCAATTAGACCAATCATCCCATGAAGTTTGAAGACTGGGTATAATGGACGATATGTTATTGAACGGAAATCAAAGTGTATCAGGCGGACAGCTAAAGGACGGATGTAAAATGCAAATAAGGGGAGAGAAAAATCTAAAATATTACATAATAATTACCTAATTTTCTAGTTGGTTTCAATATATACATTGACCCATGAAACCCATGTATATACCCAAAGAATGTTAATCCTAGATCAAATATGAAGAAAGCAAGTGTGATGCAAAACAGGAAACACGGTACCTCTTACTTGCGGCCATCTTGGATTTTCTAAGAAGTAATCGATCGGTATATGATTATACTTGTACCTTCAAATGATTTCTTTAGCCATTAAATCTACATATATATTCCAAAAATCATGAAATAGTGGTCATTGTTGGCGGCCATATTGGATGTTATATGATTTAATTACATCATCGACCATACAAATGGTTTCAATAGATTCCTCGACCCCTTAAACACATGTCTAGACACCGTAATACAAGCTTATGAATAACATGAGATATGTTTTGACCAATTGCATGAAATGTAGGCCATCTTGGACGCCATCTTGAAATTCTCAAATTGTCCAAGGCTGATCAAATTCCATCCGGCGGATTCTGAAAGGGGGACAACTAGGACGATACAAATCAGTCGGGAAAATAATTATATAAGAAATTTCCAGGTTCAAGTTAAAAATATCTCATTTGGCTACCAGACTATAAGGGTATGCGATTATTCCGCATAATAAACAAGCTCAGGACGGAACTATTGTTTACATGTAAACAAACATGCATTCATTTTTATTTCCTTTATGTATTTACATGGTTTTGCAGAATACTCTGTTTTGATTTGTATGTCGTTTAATCGTTGAACGGTTGAAAGATAGTGACCTCGCTAATGTTATGGTTCGGATAGCGTTTTATCCGAGTACTATTATACTTTGTTATTACACCTTTTCGACATGAAAGATTTTCAATGACATTGGACGAGAACGAAAAACTATCATTGTAAATATAAAGCTTATATTATAAACAAGGAATTATAACAAATATGTTCTTGATAAAACTGAATCCAGCCTTTTTTTTTTCAATCGAACACCGTGAAAAAAAAAATCCAGCGGCTCATTAATATTCATGAGACTTCGTGCACCTACGGTTCATTAATATTCATGAGATTTCGAGCACCTACGGTTCATTAATAGTTATGCCATCCTTGTTACTTCAATACATAAAACACAGCTTTAGGTAAAATATTTTCAGAAAAGTCAAATTAAGCATTAAAAAACTGTCAAGCGAGAACAACTTCACATAAAATACATTTACATACATTGAAGTTTGCAATAAAGGGTATTGGCCCTGTACTGTGAAGCAAGCTCGGCAACGTCAGCCAAAGAACTCGGTCCAACGATGATTTCACAAAACATGATCAATAACCTATAAAATTGACAAATTATCCCGTAAGACAGTCGATATCAGACCAATATTAGCAAGTTATCCCGTTAGACAGTCAATATCAGACCAATATTAGCAAGTTATAACGTAAGACAGTCAATATCAGGACAATATTAGCATGTTATAACGTTAGACAGTCAATATCAGGCCAATATTAGCAAGTTATCCCGTAAGACAGTCAATATCAGGCCAATATTAGCAAGTTATCCCGTTAGACAGTCAATATCAGGCCAATATTAGCAAGTTATCCCGTAAGACAGTCAATATCAGGATAATATTAGCAAGTTATCCCGTAAGACAGTCAATATCAGGCCAATATTAGCAAGTTATCCCGTTAGACAGTCAATATCAGGTCAATATTAGCAAGTTATAACGTTAGACAGTCAATATCAGGCCAATATTAGCAAGTTATAACGTTAGACAGTCAATATCAGGCCAATATTAGCAAGTTATAACGTTAAACAGTCAATATCAGGACAATATTAGCAAGTTATAACGTAAGACAGTCAATATCAGGCCAATATTAGCAAATTATAACGTTATACAGTCAATATCAGGCCAATATTAGCCAGTTATCCCGTTAGACAGTCAATATTAGACAAATATACAATAACAGGCACATATTAGCAAGTTATTCCGTTAGATAGTCAATATCAGGCAAATATTAGCAAGGTATAGCGTAAGGCTAAAACGCACTTTATAAATCGTAGGAAATGGTTTTCGTCCTCTTAAGGGAATTACTGAGTTGGTGCGTCTTTCCACAGCAGCATGGCAGATTATGAAACAAAATCATTAATCTATAAAACAGAATCAGCAATGACAGTATGTTCTTCATAACAAAGAAGGTCAAACTGTAGGTGACAAAGTTCAGTTTTACCATTATGTACATCCGCACAACCAAAAACGACCCGTCCTGTACCACTATGTTCATGAGCGTCGCCAAGATTTCCGTGAAATTGGTCCCACAGGCTTTCTTAAGACAGTTTCCATGTCCTCTCTTTATATGTCGATATTTTCGCTTATGTAGTAACACTGGTATAAACTGTATGAAACTTACAGACCAAGCGATTAGAATCCAATAAGTAAGCATCAAATTTTCTCGAACTCTCGCCTCGTCGAACAAAGCTAACAACTCCATTATGTCTGATGCGATGGCCAAGAATTCAAGCAGCATGTCCGCCAGAAACGCTCGCGTTATCTCCCCACGTGGTAATAGCCAACGTGAAAATATAACCAGGTACACCAATGATTCGTTGACAATAATGACCCAAGTGTCATTGCTGATAGTCAGAATTGTTTGCCAGCTGACATCTTGTAACTGAAAAAAAGAAAACGGTAAAATATGATTACAGCCTCGCCAGACACTTTTAACTTTTATTCAATTCCATATTTAATTTTAAAAATATTTTGTAATAAAAAATATTAAAATTAAGGCATAAAGTTATGTTGGAATTTTTGTTTATCTAATTCAGTTTTTGCCTCGTTAATATATTTTTATTTTAGGCAAATAGCTGATTGCGGCTCATCCAATTATGGCATCCCATACAGGCGTTATAACTTGTATGGTGATATATTTTCTGTCAGACGTTTAATAAAGAGCTTTTTAACATGGTACGTGTCTATGTTTGTTTCGCAGAAAATCCTAGGACAACTACTTTAACTTACACCGTAGCGAGTTGTTGAGCCAGATACATTTCGATTATTATAATCAATCCATTTTTATAATTAAGTGTATGTCTTGTGTTAGTTAGGCTTTAATTACGTTTGAGATGTAAACTTTTGTATTTTGTGGAAGAAAAAACGATGCATGCGAAAACTATGTCACTGCAAAATGCCAGAATTTCGCTTTGGTATGTCTGAGTTCTGCTATGTAACCACCAAAGTTGGTTGGTATGTATGCGATAATACCAAGATGGTACGGAAGTACGTGACTTATATTAAAAAAACTCACTAAAATGGCGCATTACTATTCTTGAGGTCTATTTTTAGAAATTGTCCTGAAAGTAGGACCTGGATTACCCTACCCGTAGAGTAGCCTTAACTTAGAGATTGACTAGCTTTACCTGTACTGTAGCTTTTGTTGTTTGTGTTGCACTACCGGATGAATTAGCAACCACAGCTTGCGGTCCTGGATCACTATTTTGGGTATCTGAGATGGAGAACAGTTGATTCATGAAGTTGTCACGCTGTTTCAGCTGCAACTGCCATACCAGCGGCATGGTAGATCCTAGGTAGATCAGAAAACATGGGCTCCACCTTTAAAGAAAAGTTAAGTGCATGAATCGTTGATTCGTGTAACAATGTATGTTTAGCTGTATGCATATCCAGTTCCTCCCTTCTGTGTCAAATGCTGCGAAGAATACCTGCTACGAGTTTTGGTAAAGTCGTCTGCGTTGAAAACATCTATATCAGGCGCATAAACTCCCGGTTCTGTTTTGCATTCCTTATGGACGAATAACACAATAGTTAGTTTATCATTTGACTGTAGCATTTACATTGTTTAAATCCAAGTAAGGGGGCTATGTATTTAGCAAAGTAATAAGGGCAGTATGGGCTATTTGTTATCATAATTATATAATTGCATTCCACGTCGGGTCATTCCAAGAAATAAAACTACAAACGATGGTAGTGGTTTCCATGCAGTGATGCTCATTATTGCTGGAACAAACTTACGACACGTTATCTAGCTGGTAATGCCTTCTTGGCTTGTTCCATGGGTAATGTAACGACTGATGAGCTAGATGGTAATGGTGGATTCCCGCCTTGGCTTATTGCACGGACGACATAACAACTGATAGATTCCCTCCTTGGCTTGATGCACGGACGACATAATGACTGATGCGCTGGTAATCATGGATTCTCTCTTTGACTATTTTATTACGGACAACATTAATACCGATGAGCTGGAAATGATGGATTCGTTCTTTGGGTTGTCGCTCGGACATATTACGACTGATGCACTGGTAATGATGGTTTTCCTCATTGGCATGTTGCATATACAACATAACAACTGGTGCGCTGGTAATGATGAATTCACTCCTTGTCTTGTTGCACAGACAACATTACGACTGATACGCTTGTTGCACAGACAACATAACGACTGATGCGCTGGTAATGATGGATTCCATCAGTGTCTTGTTGCACGGACAACATTACGACTGATACGCTTGTTGCACAGACAACATAATATTCCCTCTTTGGCTTTGTGCACAGACAACATTAATACTGATGAGCTGGAAATGATGGATACCCGCCTTTGCTTGCTGCACGGACAACATTACGACTGATTGGCTGGTAATGATGGTTTCCCTCATTGACTTGTTACATAGACAACATTTCGACTGATGCGCTGGTAATTACGGATTCCCTCTTTGGCTTGTTGCACGGACTACATTTCGACTGATGCGCTGGTAATGACGCATTCCCTCCTTGGCTTGTTGCACAGACTATATTTCGACTGATGCGCTGGTAATGACGGATTCCCTCATTGGCTTGTTACACAAACATAATTTTGACTGATCCGCTGGTAATGACGGATTCCTTCCTTGGCTTGTTGCACAGACTACATTACAACTGATACGCTGGTAATGACGGATTCCTTCCTTGGCCTGTTGCACAGACAACATTACGACTGATACGCTGGTAATGACGGATTCCCTCCTTGATTTATTGCACAGACAACTTTTCGACTGATTGGCTGGTAGTGATGGATTCCATCAGTGTCTTGTTGCATGGACAACATTACGACTGGTACGCTTGTTGCACAGACAACATAATATTCCCTCTTTGGCTTTGTGCACGGACAACATTAATACTGATGAGCTTTAAAATGATGGATACCCGCCTTTGCTTGCTGCACAGACAACATTACGACTGATGAGCTGGTAATAATGGATTCCCCTCTTGGCTTGTTGTACAGACAACATTACGACTGATGAGCTGGTAATGATGGATTCCCCCCTTGGCTTGTTGTACAGACAACATTACGACTGATGAGCTGGTAATGATGGATTCCCCCCTTGGCTTGTTGTACAGACAACATTACGACTGATGAGCTGGTAATGATGGATTCCCCCCTTGGCTTGTTGTACAGACAACATTTCGACTGATGCGCTGGTAATGACAGATTCCCTCATTGGCTTGCTGCACAGACAACATTACGACTGATGGATTCCCTCCTTGGCTTATTACACAGACACCATTACGACTGATTGGCTGGTAATGATGGATTCCCTCCTTGGCTTGTTGCGGAGACAACATTTCGACTGATGCGCTGGTAATGACGGATTCCCTCATTGGCTTGTTGCACACACAACATTACGACTGATGGATTCCCCCCTTGGCTTATTACACAGACAGCATTACGACTGATTGGCTGGTAATGATGGATTCCCTCATTGGCTTGTTACACAGACTACATTTTGACTGATGCGCTGGTAATGACGGATTCCCTCCTTGGCTTGTTGCACAGACTACATCTTGACTGATGCGCTGGTAATGACGGATTCCCTCATTGGCTTGTTGCACAGACTACATTACGACTGATACGCTGGTAATGACGGATTCCCTCCTTGGCTTGTTGCACAGACTACATTTCGACTGATGCGCTGGTAATGACGGATTCCCTCCTTGGCTTGTTGCATAGACTACATTTTGACTGATGCGCTGGTAATGACGGATTCCCTCCTTGGCTTGTTGCACAGACTACATTTTGACTGATGCGCTGGAAATGACGGATTCCCTCCTTGGCTTGTTGCACTGACAACATTACGACTGATGCGCTAGTATTGATGGATTACCCGCTTGGCTTGTTGCACAGACAACATTACGATTGATAGGCTGGTAATGATGTATTCCCTCCTTGATTTATTGCACAGACAACTTTTCGACTGATCGGCTGGTAATAATGGTTTCCCTCCTTGGCTTGTTGCACAGACAACATTACGACTGATTGGCTGGTAATGGTGTATACCCTCCTTGGCTTATTGCACAGACAACATTTCGACTGATTGGCTGGTAATGATGTATTCCCTCCGTGGCTTGTTACACAGACAACATTACGACTGATGGACTCCTCCCATGGTTTATTACACAGACAACATTTCGACAGATGTGCTAGTAATGATGGATTCCCCCCTTGGCTTGTTGCACAGACAACATTACGACTGATTAGCTGATAATGGCGGATTCCCTCATTAGCTTGTTGAACAGACAACATTACGACTGATGGATTCCCTCATTGGCTTATTACACTAACAACATTACGACTGATTGGCTGGTTATGATGGATTCCCTCATTGGCTTATTACACTTACAACATTACGACTGATTGGCTGGTAATGATGGATTCCCTCATTGGCTTACAGACAACATTACGACTGATTGGCTGGTAATAATTGATACCCTCCTTGGCTTGTTGCACGGACAACATTACGACTGATGCGCTGGTAATTATGGATTCCCTCCTTGGCTTGTTACACAGACTACATTACGACTGATGCGCTGGTAATTATGGATTCCCTCCTTGGCTTGTTGCACAGACTACATTACAACTGATGAGCTGGTAATGGCGGATTCCCTCATTGACAGATACACGGACAACATTAGGACTCATGCATTCCAACATAACAACTAATACGTTTTTGTCAGCGTATACTAACCAGCAGTTACTGATAATTTACACAATAAACGCCATTATATTACTTAATTACTATTGAAAGTGAGGTAAATCACCATACAAACAAAATCCTGGAGTTTACAGGGTATTCACCCGTCCGGACATGTATTCTCATGTCTGTGTGTTTCGTGTTACGACACTAGCGTCGTTTTCACATGTGTTTGTATATTGTATTTGAAGAGGTAGTGAAAAACCTTAAACGCAAATATCGCGCTTTGTATGATCTTAATGTACACGTATATCTGCGTACAGGGAAAACTCAGACGAGCCATTGTCTCCGCACAGTCTCACCAGAGCCTTCACTGTTAGTAACATATCCTAAATGATACTTTCGACAAAAACTATACAGGTAGCCCCACTAGTTTCCCACCAATATAATTTTAAATAATGCCAAACCTGATCCAGATCCCAAATTGTCTGACGCGTCGCATATCAAAATAAGGAATCTGCACTTTAAACATATTGGCAAAAACAGGGAAAATTTCAAATGGAGAAATTGCTCATTATGAGCGACAGTGCTTTCATTAGCGCCTGCTACAAATGCGTCAAAATGCGTTTTCAAGTGGGAAAGTATTAAATGGAGATGACAATAAGTGAAATCGTGTAATGCGGTTTATTTATTTTGAACTTGAAATCAAATAAAGTAAATATGATTACTAGGAGAGATACGAATCCTAGTGTTGATGCAGACAATATTCTTCGAAAACTCAAGAGCTGTCAAAGGTCAGTATAGCTCACCGGGTGGGTACTTGTTTATTATTCTTAAACGAAGAACTTGAAGAATACGACACTTAAAAAAGATATAAAACATATAAAAATATGCATTCAGTGTTATAGATTTATAGATTTCGTCATCATATTTTCGAGCTCTAGATAATTAGCATTTCGAGGGTTTGGTGCAAAACGGTTGTAACTCAAATCCTATTTAGAAAACCCTGGTTTAGGGGCAATTTTGACCCCTTTGTAAACAATGCAAATTTAGGTGCCATTGCTCAGAACGAGCAATGGCACCTAAATTTCCATTGTTTACCAAGAAAAATGATTTAACGCTTGTGAAGACTTTATAGCGGGGTGATTAATCTTGGTAAAAAAATACCGATTCGAGTTACAACCGTTTTACACCAAGCCCTCGATTTGACACTTAAACCATATACTGTTGGCAAACAACATGTATAGTCGTCTTAATGATTACCCATAACGTAGGAGTTGATGGAATACTAAAATACGAAGAGAGATATTGTCTGGAAAAGAGCAGTTGACTCCCCCTTATCATGTCTCTCCGTATATATATAATATATATATAGCGTGTCTATATATACTTTATTATATTTCAATATAGGGTGTGATAAAAGACGCATAGTGATATGTACAGTAAAATACACGCATGTCTTTATAATGTATATCTCTTTCAAAATGTCAGGATCAGGCCAATATTGTCGAGTTATACGCACCATGTCCACTCAAGTCCTTTTTTCTTAAAGATGACAATCGAGTACTCGACACACATTAAAACGGAACAGACAGCTACCCACAACGATTGAAATTTGTCGTCTGTCTCTATTACCGTTCTCCATGCGGCCAAAGCGTTACCTGTAATAGACAAAATCGACCCCTAAAATTAATTTGACAAACATCCTTATTAAAAGAGTCAGTGCAATGTTCTTAAAATAGCACTGTTGACCTAGCTATATTATATAAATATATCAGTTATGGGTATGTTTATCAACTGTGCTATTTTGTTCAGATGGAAGCAACTCATTGTCCATAGGTGACCATAATTGCATTATTATCAAATGGCTCTTTCCCAACAACCCAATTAAGCCATAAACCTGTATTCAATTAAAGTTCGTTCTTAAAACTAGCAAACAGGCATGTTGACCTTCCTTTTTTTAGCTATGAATGTCAAATCAGAAGTCACCATTATCCCAGAAAATACTGTTCTGAAAAGGGTTATTAATGAATGAATGAATGGTGTTTTAAGGCCCGTTGACAACTAAGGTCATTTTGGGCGCTTAATAATTTACTTACTGTAAATGATGAAATAATCAAAATTGAAACATAAACAACAAATGTAATGTTTCTTGCATAATCAAAACATATTTGGAATTCGTATTGCTGTCGTCTATTATTACGAACAGAAAATAATAAAGTAAAGACTTTCAGAAAATCAAGGAATACATTTATAATGAACGAGGTTAAAACATGAGGGCCAAGATGATCCTTAATCGATCACCTGCATTATGGCAAAGAAGCAAAAAGATCAGCCATTTTCTGATGCCACCTGGCGACTGCCCTTTTCAACCAGTTAATATGACAGGAACAAATTATTTAAAGGGTCACATTTCTGCTGAACCTTTTCCCTATTAGAGACGGTTTCTGAGGCCTTTGCAACAGACGATTTAAGAAAAGATTGTCGCCAAAAGAACAATTGCTCCTTATGAGAAAGTTATCCTTTTGCCACAATGTTTGATAAATAATTATACTTTGAATGAGTGAGTCAATAGCTCATGTATAGGAATTTGGGGTCTTTCATGTTGATACCACTTTTTTTACGGGAAACGACGTCGCTCCATAGATGTTACGCCAAGCTGAAGTGTTACGGAAATGACGTCACGTCCTTCTTTGGCTACGATACAGTCAAAATTTAGGTTCGGGCATAGAAGGCTATTGCTGTGTCGTTTTTTAGACGAACAGGAAAACATATTTCTTACAGAGTTCCATTTATGTTTAACTTTTCGTACAAATGTTATTCCCACATAACACAGCACTTTAATGATCTTAAATATCGATTTAAAAAAAAAAATGATTAAAAAGACGACAATGATTTCAATCCGTGTTTTTTGGCTTATTTTATACATACCCAAAATATCGATTTAAAAAAAAGATTAAAAAGACAACAATAATTTTTTCAATCCGTGTTTCTCGTCTCATTTTATACATACCCAAAATGGCGGCCCCCATGGATTTGGCCAGTTTCATTTCAGAAAGATTCATGGGTTATTGAAAAAAAAATAAAAAAATCTTACACCTGTTACCTATGAACGTTCCAGTCATATTGACAGTCATAATATATCTATAGATGCTACCTATTTACGAAAAAACGCAAGAAACGTAAGCATTTGCACTCCCATATAGGGAGTGTGGCACGCATGGTCACGGATTTTGTTCAAACTTCACACATTTTCTCAACTTGATGAAAGAAATGGAAAATGGCAAAAAAAACTTTGCTATAGACTTTAATTGCCATAGCAACCGGCTCTCGTTTTTTATAGGACTGATTTCAATGGGAAATCCACTATATTTTCCAATCAGTTTTTAGCATAAATGAAGATATATATGCAAAAGTTCATATTTTCTACCAAAAGTCATCATTTGATGAAGGAAATTAAGTAGAAAACAATTGATTATCAAATTGTTAAATGTGGTCCCAAACCCTTCTTTGAAATGGTATTTTTTACGGGGAAAAAGAACACTTTTTTGCCATTTTTTGAATGGTTATAAAAATTTAATGCGTTCATATGAATACAAATGAACAATGGATGCATGAAGGTCAACATCTCTTCTCACAAGAAATGAAAAAAAGCTATGGGGAACATTGCCTCTAAAATTAGTTACCATGGATACAAAATGTATCATTTTAAAATTTAAAAAAAAAAAAAAAATTGTTTAATGTTTATTTAAATATTGCCAGCATGAGGGTTAAAAAAAATGGATCATATTTTCTACCAAGAAATTAATTAGAAAACAATTGATTATCAAATTGTTAAATGTGGTCCCAAACCCTTCTTTGAAATGGTATTTTTTACGGGAAAAAAGAACACTTTTTTGCCATTTTTTGAATGGTTATAAAAATTTAATGCGTTCATATGAATACAAATGAACAATGGATGCATGAAGGTCAACATCTCTTCTCACAAGAAATGAAAAAAAGCTATGGGGAACATTGCCTCTAAAATTAGTTACCATGGATACAAAATGTATCATTTTAAAATTAAAAAAAAAAAAAAAAATTGTTTAATGTTTATTTAAATATTGCCAGCATGAGGGTTAAAAAAAATGGATCATATTTTCTACCAAAAGTCATCATTTGATGAAAGAAATTAATTAGAAAACAATTGATTATCAAATTGTTAAATGTGGTCCCAAACCCTTCTTTGAAATGATATTTTTTACGGGGAAAAAGAACACTTTTTTGCCATTTTTTGAATGGTTATAAAAATTTAATGCGTTCATATGAATACAAATGAACAATGGATGCATGAAGGTGAACATCTCTTCTCACAAGAAATGAAAAAAAGCTATGGGGAACAGTGCCTCTAAAATTAGTTACCATGGATACAAAATGTATCATTTTAAAATTTAAAAAAAAAAAAGAGAAAATTGTTTAATGTTTATTTAAATATTGCCAGCATGTGGGTTAAACAAAATGGATCATATTTTCTACCAAAAGTCATCATTTGATGAAGGAAATTAAGTAGAAAACAATTGATTATCAAATTGTTAAAATTTAATGTGGTCCCAAACCCTCCTTTTATTTTTTTTGAAAATGGTGTTTTTTACGGGAAAAAATAACACTTTTTTGCCGTTTTTTGAATGGTTATAAAAATTTAATGCGGCCATATGAATACAAATGAACAATGAATGCATGAAGATCAACATCTCTTCTCACAAGAAATGAAAAAAAGCTATGGGGAACAGTGCCTCTATTTTTTGTAACAGTGACCTTGACCCCAAAAACACAATCTGATTGAAGATATTCATAATACGTTTGAAATACATCATGTTTTTATTACTTGGGGAAAATTTGAATTCAATGTAAGAAAAAGTGAAGAAACTATGTTGAATTCTCATAAATAACCAAAATACATCAAAATTTATGTGTGTTACCCTACAAAACAGGCCCGCTCAGCCTCTTTATCATTTAATGTGAAGAAGGTTATTAGATGCACAAGTTTTCCTAATTTTAAAGTAATAGGTTTGATAGTTTCCATGTAAGTGACCTAAATGCAAAATTTAACCAACTATGTCCAATTCTCAAAATCAACCAAAATACATCAAAATTGATATTTTTACAAAAAAAAAACAGGCCTCAGCATCAAGGTTTGATAGTTTCCATGTATGTGACTTAAACGCAAAAATTAACCAACACCGCCAATTCTCAAAATCAACCAAAATTCATCAAAATCTATGTTTTTTACATAAAAAAACAGACAACACTCAGCATCTTTAGCATACAACGTGAAGAAAGGTATTAGACGAACAAGTTTCAAAGAATTAGGTTTGATAGTTTCCATGTAAGTGACCTAAACGTAAAACTTAACAAACAACGTCCAATTCTCAAAATCGACAAAAATACATCAAAAATGATGTTTTTTACCCCAAAAAAGGCTACACTTAGAATCTTCAGCATACAATGTGAAGAAGAGTATTAGATGAACAAGTTTTCCAAGTTTCAAAGTGTTAGGTTTGATAGTTTTCATGTAAGTGACCTAGACCTAAACGCAAAACTTAACCAACGCCGCCGACGACGACTACGACGATCAAGTGACGACAATATCTCGTCTTTTTTTCCCCAAAAAATCAGACGAGCTAAAAATCGAAATAGAAGGATTAGTTAGTGATAAAAAAAATCAGACGAGCTAAAAATCAAAATAGAAGGATTAGTTAGTGATATAAAACATGGAAAATTGTAATCTTCAAACATAGTTATCATTAGTTGTTATGATTCAAATAAAGAAGTATATTATTTTACATGTCAAGTTGGGTGACGCATTTTATACGTGAAAGTAATGTTCATCATTATTTGTATTAATGTATAATATATTTTTAAGAAAAACACGAATACACTTTCAAAAAGTGTCTATCATAAACCCCGATAGACAACTTATTTATGAAATACTATTGGAAAAAAAGTATTCGTTTTTAGCCAATAAAAACAGGTACAGGTACAGCAAAAGTATGCAAAAAAATTGAAGGGTTTAACCCTTTCCCTCATACGACAATTATGCAGCAGACGACTTTGACCATATTTTGACAAATGGTATTAGGAAAGTCCTTGGTTATACATCTGATAATTATCTGTTCATGTAGGTTTGAACGTTCAGCGTCAGTGAATATGAATCTAGAGTCACAGGTTCGATCCAAAAGTGCCCCGCACCAATTATGGTGGAGTACCCTTAGGCAAGGTACATTTCCTTGCATAGTACTGGTTTGTTTGCCCAGGGATCACAAACAAGTGAATTGATGCTGTGATATTACTGAAATAATGTTAAAACGGCTCAAAACCCCAATAAAACAAAAATCTAAAATTCCAAGGGAGGTTATTCATGTTTTTTTATTTTTCTAAATAACTAAGGGAGGTAATTTGTATTTTTTGGTGATGAGGTATTTTAAAATCTTATTTATGCAAAAACGATCATATGTTCCCCGTAGCTTTTTTCTTGCGTTTGATTAAGCAAATGTTCATCTATCTATTTATGTAATTCACTTAATTGGAGATGGCTGCATTTTTTTTTTAAATAAGTGGTAAATATTGCGTTTTTCATCAAAAACTCAACTTTGCACACTGTTTCCATGGCAACAGGGCAATATTTGGAATTTCTAACACTATTTTTCTGAATAGTTCACTGATGGCAACATGTGGAATAAGTTTAAGCAATATCCGTGACTATGCGTGCCGAAAAAGTTTAAATGCTTACAGAGAATAGCTATTAAAGAGCATACTTTGGCCTTAAAAAAGGATTTATAAGTAATTGACTAGACAATCATAATGTTAATGTCATGTGTCTTGCATTATCAAAACATATTTGCAATTCGTATTGCTGTCGTCTATTATTACGAACAGAAAATAATAAAGTAAAGACTTTCAGAAAATCAAAGAATACATTTATTATGAACGAGGTTAAGACATGAGGGCCAAGATGATCCTTAATCGATCACCTGCATTATGGTAAAGAAGCAAATAGATCAGCCCTTTTCTGATGCCACCTGGCGACTGCCTTTTTCAAGCAGTCAATATGACTGGAACAAATTATGTAAGGGGTCACATTTCTGCTAAACCCTTTCCCTATTAGAGACGGTTTCTGAGGCCTATGCAATGATTTAGGAAAAGATTGTCGCAACAAGAACAATTGCTCCTTATGAGAAAGTTATCCTTTTGTCACAATGTTTGATAAATAATTATACTTTGAATGATTGAGTCAATAGCTCATGTATAGGAATTTGGGGTCTTTCATGTTGATACCACTTTTTTGCGGGAAACGACGTCGCTCCATTGACGTTACGCCAAGATGAAGTGTAACGGAAATGACGTCACGTCCTTCTTTGGCTACGATACAGTCAAAATTTAGTTTCGGGCGTAGAAGGCTAATGCTGTCGTTTTTTTGACGAACGGGAAAACATATTTATTATAGATTTTCATTTATTTTTAACTTTTTGTACAAATGTTAATTCCAGCATTTTAATGATCTTAAATATCGATTTTAAAAAAATTGATTAAAAAGACGACAATAATTTTCAATCCGTGTTTTTCTGCTCATTTTATACATACCCAAAATACCGATTTTAAAAAAAAATGATTAAAAAGCCGACAATAATTTTCAATCTGTGTTTTACGTCTGCTTTTTATACATATCCAAAATGGCGGCCCCCATGGATTTTTCCAGTTTCATTTCAGAAAGCTTCATAGGTTATTGAAAAAAAAAAAAAAAAAAAAAAAATCTCACGCCCGTTACCTATAAGCGAAAAAACCCATTTATGGTTTTTTTTCGTATTAAAGGCAGTTCAGAAAAGGGCTGATCTATTTGCTTCTTTACTATAATGAGGTGATCGATTAAGGATCATCTTGGCCCTCATGTTTTACTTCGTTCATTATAAATGTATTCCTTGATTTTATAAAAGTCTTTACTTTATTATTTTCTGTTCGTAATAATAGACAACAGCAAAACGAATTCCAAATATGTTTTGATAATGCAAGAAACATGACATTAACATTTTTATTGTCTAGTCAATTACTTATAAATCCTTCTTTTATGGCCAAAGTAAGCTCTTTAATTTTGTTTATAATTATCTTGCGGTTTTTTCGTAACTAGGTAGCACCTACAGATATATTACGGAAAAAAAACCATGAATGGTTTTTTTCGTTCATAGGTAACAGGTGTGAGATTTTTTTATTATTTTTATTAAATGTTAATTCCCACATAACACAGCACTTTAATGATCTTAAATATCGATTTATAAAAAAAAGATTAAAATGAGGACGATAATTTTCAATCCGTGTTTTTTGTCTCAATTGATACATACCCAAAATATCGATTTTAAAAAAAATGATTAAAAAGACGACAATAATTTTCAATCCGTGTTGTTCGTCTCGATTTATACATACCCAAAATATCGATTTAATTTTTTTTTTATTAAAAAGGTGACAATAACTTTCAATCCGTGTTTTTCGTCTCATTTTATACATACCCAAAATGGCGGCCAGTTTCATTTCAGAAAGCTTCATGGGTTATTGAAAAAAAAAAAATAAGTAATAACAGGAAGCACAACAAATGAATTTGTTTAACTCCGTATATAACTGTTTACTTAAACTTATTGACATCAAATTAGGCGGATTAGTCGTGCTCTATGTTGCCGTTTCTAAATTGATCGAAAAAGGCAGATAATCCAACAAAAAGCAGTAAATGAAAGGTTTATGTGTTTGTTTCTGCGAATAAGCGATACATCTCGTGATTTATTCTGTTATTATGTCGATATGTAGATGATATTGTTATAATATATCTATAGGTACTACCTATTTACGAAAAAACGCAAGATAATTATAAACAAAAATTAAAGAGCATACTTTGGCCATAAAAAAGGATTTATAAGTAATTGACTAGACAATAATAATATTAATGTCATGTTTCGTGCATTATCAAAAAATATTTGCAATTCGTATTGCCGCGTCTATTATTACGAACAGAAAATAATAAAGTAAAGACTTTCAGAACATCAAGGAATACATTTATAATGAACGAGGTTAAAACATGATGGCCAAGATGATCCTAAATCGATCACCTGCATTATGGTAAAGAAGCAAAAAGATCAGCTCTTTGCTGATGCCACCTGGCAACTGCCTTTTTCAACCAGTCAATATGACTGGAACAAATGATGTAAGGGGTCACATTTCTGCTTAACCCTTTCCCTATTAGAGACGGTTTCTGAGGCCTTTGCAACAGACGATTTAGGGAAAGATTGTCGCTAAAAGAACAATTGCTCTTTATGAGAAAGTTATCCTTTTGCCACAATGTTTGATAAATAGCTCATGTATAGGAATTTGGGGTATTTCATGTTGATACCACTTTTTTGCGGGAAACGACGTCGCTCCATTGACGTTACGCCAAGATAAAGTGTTACGGAAATGACGTAACGTCCTTCTTTGGCTACGATACAGTCAACATTTAGGTTCAGGCGTAGAAGTCTAATGCTGTCGTTTTTTTGACGAACGGGAAAACATATTTCTTACAGAGTTCCATTTATTTTTAATGTTAATTCCCCCAAAACACAGCACTTTAATAAATATCGATTTAAAAAAAAAAATATTAAAAAGACGACAATAATTTAAAAAATCCGTGTTTTTCGTGTCATTTTATACATACCCAAAATATCGATTTAAAAAAAAATATTAAAAAGACGACAATAATTTTTTTTCAATCCGTGTTTCTCGGCTCATTTTATACATACCCAAAATGGCGGCCCCCATGGATTTGGCCAGTTTCATTTCAGAAAGCTTCATGGGTTATTGAAAAAAAAAAAAAAAAAAAAAAAATCTCACACCTGTTAACTATAAGCGAAAAAACCCATTCATGGTTTTTTTTCGTATTACCACTTTGATGAAGTTGCTAAAACAAACGACTGAACGATACGTCAACCTTATACAGAATCTATATAATAGCTTCCTTTGAAACTATCTTCGGGAAATAGTAATATGAGTATAGGTGCTACCTATTTCGGTTAAACATTTATTATATGTTGTGATTGGTGAATAATTCCCCGAGAACTGCAGTTAGCCCCTTGCTTGCAGCACGATCAGTTATTTACGTCAATTACGAGTCCTACCGACCTAAGCAAAGAAAATAAAAATCATCATCAGGTTAAGCTTATATTTAACTTTAACATATAGCTAAGTTTTTACATCCATGAAATTATGATGACAGGTACAACGAATAATCAACTTGCCCTTCATAAAGTACTTCAAATAAAACGATTCCATAATTCACGGAACTACATTTGTGACAAGTCAAATTAACGTTTCCTATAATTTCTGTCGTTTTCCTTTTGGTTCATTTAGTTTAAACTTATTTATTTTACATCGATTGTGAAACAAAAACAAGCTTTCAGCTTATATTAATCACGCTCGATGTCTGCTTCCTGGAGACTTAACCAGTACTCAATCCCAAAGTATGGACCCGCTCATCACGGGACTCGAACCAGGGACCTTTGATACAAGAGGTCGACGCTCTACCTCTGCACCACTAATAGAATGACCTCATAGTATGACGTCATATTACAGGAATATGGATTTATAACTTCTGGAAGTCAAAGGTCAAAGGTCAAAAAGCCCTTACGAGTAATATCTGAACTCGTTTTAGAAATAGACGACGAGTGTTATTAAACGGAAATTATCACACATAAAATTACTTGTGCTCGTTCCTTTATCGAGTACGTATTATCATATTCAATTATTTTCTTTAGAAGTTTTTTTTTGTTTCGATATTTTCTTTTCATCCAATCAAAACGTAGCACCGTAGCAGAATCGTGACTGCATCGAAAAATCCATTCTGGACACAATTTTTGGAAAGACGGTATAGCAAAATTTTGCAAAGTTCATACACATTACCTATTGACGGGAAATATCGTCGATTTGTTTACCCGTATTACATTCGAAAATTGGAAGAGGCATTGTGATAAAGCGTAAAACATTGCGAAAAGAAAAAGGATATCGTTCGTTTAGAGGAATGTCACCCTTCACCAGGATTGTTTTCAAACATCGTATTCGCATACAGTGTCAGATGTCGTTTGTTAAAGGGACAATGTACAAAACTAAACAACAAACCTGCGATCAACATCAGCCTAACAAACACGCCCAGGGAATATTTAGTCAGTGTGTCACAGCCATTCACAACAATCGCCAAGCTGTTCTTCCTCTGCCTTCTATCATCACCAGAACTTCTCCTACGATCTTTTCTATTTTTCCTATTATCTCTTCTCCTTTTGTCGATGTTTATGTCGGATAGCGTATCCAAGTTGGTAGAATAATTGGGAAGAGTGTCATCGTCGTTCTTAGCTGTTTCTTTGTTATCAGGGTCAGGAAGGTCTGCCGTATTACTTTCACTGGTTCCATCAAAAGCCGGATTTTCGTGGCCAGTTTGATCAGAAGATGGATATACTGTATTCATTGTCCTAATATAGCATCACTTTAAACCACCGAAATAAGGTTTCTCTTTAATCAATTTATTTCAACGGAACTGGTAATACAAAATGAGATTTACTTTTGCAACACAATGTTCATGCTTTATGACAGTGTTTTTTATTTTTTTTTCGTTTATATATTTATATTAAATTTATATACCTCTTTATACAAATGTTGGTTATCCTCCGTCCGTAATATCACGTTGGGGTATTTGAACCTATTTTAAGAAAGAACATAGAAAAAAGCATCACTTCAAAATCAACTGAAACTAGTAATATAAATACAACGACATATACAGCAGAATGGATTATGTCCCTGCGTTTTGATAATGTTTAGCTTTGTATTACCGTTTGTATATAGCTCACTGTATTAAATTATCCGTCAACTTCAGTCCTCAATGTCACAGAAATGTATTTTTACCTCTTAACGTTATTGTTTCAAAGAACATCATATAATCAGACGTACACTGTACAACGAAAATCATATACATAGACTAAAATTTGATATTGTTTTCTTTTTATTTCCTTTTTTTGTTTTTCTCGTCTGCTTTATAAACTCATCGGTTATCCCCTGTCCGCAATGACACAGTAAATATAAGGTTTCTAATTCGTCGATTTATGTAGATGGGGTAAAGTGGCTGTCACGGAAGAAAGATTTCTCCTTGTAACCCTTGACCCCAAATATATAAAACTTAAAGAAGGAGTAGGAGAAGGATAAGAAGAAAACGAGTATTATTTTATCCCATAATGCTGTTATCGGATTATAAAGATGTGATACTTTTATATTTATGAAATTCTTATTCACTAGGTTCTCATATTAAACTGGCGAACCTGTAGGTCAAATCACGCCAAGTACATCCGCGGACCAGGCTGATCTACAGCCAAGTAGTGTTTGCCTAGAAATGGTTGTACATCTTCCTCGGACTGCAATGAATATGTGTTTGTTTGTATTATTGGGTTTTTACGCCGCTTTCAACATTATTTCAGTTATATCACGGCGACAGTTCACTTATTCATGTTCCCTGGGTAAACAGACCAGTACTAGGCTAGAACATGTGCCTTGCCAAGGGCACTCCACCTTGACCGACAATGGATATGTGACAATGGTTGTAAATTCTTTGTAAATATGTATAGGATGTAAATTTAATGATTTGATCATTTTAGGTATTTGGACCTTTTTTGAAAGTGGAAGTAGAGCATGTGGAAAACCAGCTTCAGCCTAGCTCGATTGTGTTGAAAATGAGGGTCACCATTTACACTGAGCGAGTTCTTTCTGATATAATGCATGACACCCCATTTTCTCTTGATTATTTTAAAGGTTAGGGGTATCTCTTTGCAATGATATATGAGCCGTTCCGCAAGAAAACCAACATAATAGCCTCCGCGTAATGTATTGATCCAGATCAGCTTGCGCAGTCCGCGAGGACTGATCCGGGCCGACATATTCCGTCTCAGGTGATAGTGGTATAGAGTAATGATTCATGAAACAGAAAATCCACAGGAGGCAAAACGTGTCCATCCGGGTAAGCCTGCGCAGCATGCTTAGACTGATCCGGGTCGATACTTTACGCAGAATCCACACTGGTTTTTTTCTCGCGGGACGGCTGATATGGTGATCTACGCTTATAAAGTGTGATAATTGAGGATTGAAACTGGTTGATTTACATTGAAGTAAAAAAGGACTTTATTTTGTGTATTATTACCTGTAATATATGAAAGCAGTTGCTGTTTAGGTGGAGCCCACATATATAGTTATACAATCTCGTTAAATAAGTATCATTATCCATGGCCAATGAATGCGTAAATAAGGCTCACCGAACCAAGAAGTTAGACTGGAAACAGTCCATTCATTTTCAGTTGTATCACGGCGGCCAGTTCACCTACTCATATGTGTCCTCGTTTTCTCACACCAGTACCCCATACAACATACTTTCCAAGCAACTGGCTGCTTTTCCACATATACTGTTAGCCCATTTGTGAAAGACGAATGACGCGTGTCACAGTGACTTTTGTAAAACGTCGGAAAGAATGTTGGCCGAGCTGGACTCACAACCTCTGGATTGACAGCCCGCGTCGCTACCGACTGAGCTACCGGGGCTCGGCCCGTTCATTTCAGACAGACAAGCATATCTGTTTCGTTCAAGTGTAACTTAACTATGATACTTATAGTAAGATGCAACAAAACAGAGAAACAAAGGCGAAATAGACCACGGCGATGATGACGATGATGTTGATAAGGTAAATGGTTAAACGGAGTGTAATAAATGTGATGGGAATGCTCGGATCCAAACAAAGTTAACTTAACTATGATAACAAGAGAAAGTTGATCTAAGGGGTTAGAACATTAAGGATATCAAGTAAAAAGGGGTCATAAATTGAATTTCTTTGTTCAAGGGAGTGAATTGAACATAAACAATGACTTGTCTCAATAACTTGACATTCTCTTGCTGCGCGAATTTTTGCACCAATGCAGTTCTTTCTAAGGACCACTAGTCCCTTAATATTTTGTATTTTTATTCAACTTTATTTGTAAGTGTCCATTAATAGTGTTGAGTTCAATTAAAGGAAGGGATTTATATTTTAGATGCTTATTATCATGACAGATGTCAATTGCATTATATTCATAACTAATAAATGGAATTTTTACCTTGTTCCTGCACTTAAACTAACAGCAAGATTAGTAAATAATTATCTTCATTTTACACAGAGACCTC